>JARGYV010121016.1:0-19128 GCA_029532675.1 Ornithodoros moubata | reverse complement strand
TCCGCAGTCCTACCCTGTGGGGGTGCACCATGCCGCCAAGTAGGCAGGCAGACCGCACCCGCTTCCTCTACAACAAATTCTTCTTCTTCTTCTGACCAAAAATGCTGCACCAATGTCAACCAAAGCATCTACTTCAAAATTATCAACTTATCAAGGTTTCGGGGGGCGTGAGGAGGAGTTTGCATCATTCGAGGCGTCGCAGTTCGCCCTCCACGAACGGCGCCTACTAGTTTTCCATGGGCGAGGGAGAACGTCCGCGGGTGGACGATGCAGTTGGAGTCTGTCGAGGGTACGGCGAGGGGGAACGACATCGTCTTGCCGGGGAATCAGCTCGTCGGGTTGAGTCCTGCGCGCCGGAGGACATTCGGCGCCTATCTGAGTAACAGGCGTCATATGGGTCGCGATAGCCCGAGGTGTACGCCACGGGAGTACGGTCGTAATTGGCAACTCCGAGCTGGGTATCTCGACGGCGCTTGCGGCAGTACCGAGCAATGTGCCCTCAAATGCCGCAGTAAAAGCAGGTCCGAGTCTCAGCAGATTGTAGCTGTGCTCTAGGGGCGATGACGTCACCACGGCTGTACATCGGAGAGACCGGAGCAAGATGGATCTCGGGCACTGGTACTGCAACGGGTGGCGCGGGTGGGAGACGGGCAACATCCGCGTACGTCGGGCGAGTGGTGTGAGGCTGTGGAGTCGGGCCGACACGTAACACGGCAGCAACTTCCTCTTACACGAGTGTATGGAGCGTAGAGGTCGGGTTCTGGGGAAGAAGCTACGCTGTAGGTGCGGGAGCAATGCGCGAGAGCACGAGTCTCATGACGATGGTGATGATGATGATGAATCTGCCTCACAATATATATATATTACGCGCTGCTGGGGATTGCCAAGTAGCGTGAAACAGCTGTACACTGCTGGTACGGTGACGTTTGACCTATTGTCTTGCTTTTTACATGCAGTCATAGAGCTTCGGCTATATTTCCGACTTGTATAGCTTCTCTCTCTCTCTCTCTATATATATATATATAAGAACTGTGGAGGAGAGGGTCGTATGGAGGTGTAAATAGACATAAAGAGGCAAATCGACAAACAGAAAAATGAAGTGCGGGCAGCAACAGCGTGGGAGTAATATAAAAAACGTTTATTAGGGGAGGTATATAAGTTGAACGCCACCATACCAGCACTGGAAATTAGGGGTTGGTTTATTAGGGGAAGATTGTAAGAGTTGAGAGTCGACGTTTTTTGTGTTACTCCCGCGCTATTGCTGTCCGCGCTTCATTATTCTATTTGCATATATGTATATATAGAGGAACACACCAAAAATGCAACAGTTACTCAAATGTAATCAGCGAAATATGGTCTAAAAATATAAAATACAATCCTGCAACAAACGAATGAATTCGGAGAGAGAGATATCGGCTACAGAAAAGGGATGAGAGCGTGCGTATTCAGTACAAGCGCACTGAATTTGTGAGCCACTCTGCTTAATTTGGATTTTTATTCTCTCTCAGTTTTTGCTCCCTTAGGCCTTCCCTATAGGGACGAGAGCGGAGAACGACAGGACAAATGCTGGCGCAGCCTCGCCTCTTTATGAGACGATTATACAAAACGCTATGACTCGAGGTACGTCGGACGGACGTATTACAGACAAAACGGGAAGGGATACGTCGGACGTATTCGATTGAAAAGGCGAAGGGATACGTCACCGAAATGAAACCCACAGGGATATGTCAAACATGCATACGATACATACACCAAATGTGGTACATCGTGGGATTATATCTGTGTAATGCGAAAGTAATGTTGAGAAAGGCTTGCGACAACTCGCCGGTCAACTGTTTGATTTTAATTTACAGTACAGAGCTTTCCTCTTCGTGATCACATACGCGCACATGTCGACTTCCTCGGCACTTTCGAACACAAGACATTGCACAGGTCGAGCACAAGGTGGAATGAGCTAAACATTTAGCCAAGCATGACAGCCTGGACCTCAAAGTTCTCTGAGATGGCAGTGCTACGCGCCTCTCCACTTCGCTTTGCGCCACTCTGCAAGCTGTGTTTTTCCTATGCCCTCTCGAAAATTCTTATTCCAACGTTGAAGATTTAGGTGTTACTTTCGAATAAAAGTCGTCGAGACACAAGGTGACTGCACAGACCGCCACACTCGGTGTTTACACAATGAGGGAGAATAGCACTTCCTTTGCTTTGTGCAGTTTGGGGCTAACAGATGACTTACTTTTCACCCCAACGGGGTGGCGCCACATGAATTCAGAACCGAATATGGTTAACCTGTAACATGTACCGCTTAATTGCTTGCTGCCTGCTGAGTGTGTGCAAAATAGCACGGAGATGGCAGTCCTGGCCTGAAAGCATACAGCTTAGCTCATTTTGTTTAAAACTATGCGACTTCCACATTTATTGTTTCATGTGCACAAGCATGCTTTCATGCTTTCAAAATCTAGAATCTACATTTTTACTATTTTTGCAAGAACATAGATAAATAAAAGCACATCTAATTGTTATTATGCACAAATACAATGAATCACAGAAAATCATCCTTTGGGCTCCGTATACAAATTTTAACTGCATGAGTACGTAGATGAAAAGAAACTGGAATTCGAAAATGTATGGCAACGGTAATAAGCTATACGTTCACCCATATGAACGAAGAGCCTTTTACACCCCAGTTCACACCCGCTGCTGACCCGCTTCCGTTTCGGACAATAAGACATCCCCGGGAATATTAGTGCCACGAGTTCAGATGTATTGGAGCTACTATTGAAGGGCTCGCTTTTCGCCGAATCAATATTTCTGTATCCGCAGTCAGACTCTGCAAGGTTCCAATATTCTTTTATAGCTGCACTGAATCGAATGTCGCCGCCTATTTGACTGCGTCTCATATATCTTAGCGAATAGAAACCCAGAGTACGTTCTAAAACGGGTCAGTGGAAATTACTCATTGATGTCCGGAAACATGTTTGTCATTCTGGTGATGTTCTACAGGAAGTCCTAAAAGTTGTGCAGGACATCATTCAAGTATACGCAGCAGCAGTAGAGAGAGGTCATGAAATCGTTCTGACGACTAAAGCAGTGAACGACGAAGTCAAGTAGTGACGAATGAAGTCTAAAAGTAGAGCTTCATCACTGAACACGTTGGCAGCCAACCGAGGTACAGAACGGTATCATTCACTGCCCTGAATGGCTAAAAAGGTACAGATGTAGGCCCTTTTGTGGCAATTAATATAAATGCATAAAGCCACAAAACGACAGACACCTACCGTTTTCAACCAATAGGGAAACATAATAATATCGATGTGAATGCTAATTGGTTTTTAGCGTGTTCTGTAGTGAATTTGTTTTTAGAGTGTGCAAGAAAAGAAAAGAACGGTTAATGCGCGAAACATTTGGGGTTAATAAACTTTCCTTGTGGCTATGTCTCGCTCTCCTACATCAAAAGAGTTTAATGGAACCTTGTAAGCATAGTTTAGATTTTTTTTATGTTATTATGTTGTGAAGGAATAGAAGTTAATTTAATTACACTAATTTTCCGTCGAGCTTGTGAGGTCGGAATGTGGATCTGGACCATCAGCGGTAACGATGAGTCCCGTCTTTTATATTTTCTATATGTAAATCTTGCCGTGTTCCTTTGAATGCGCTCATTTTTATATCAGTTCACTGTCATATCATTTTTAATGTGCACCCTAACCATGGATGCATATTCAAGCTTTAATCATACAGAGGCATTATAAGCTGCCTTGTGCTTTGTGCCGCTGTTTTAGTCTCCTATTAATAGCAGGCCACGCTTGAACGTTGCCTTCACTCCGTTCTATCGCCACCAGCTGGGATGTGATATTAGCCCGTGCTGTCCGGAGTGTGCCGTGCCAGCAACTGTAGCTCACCTTCTCTTGTTCTGTCGGCAATATACCCGTGAGCGAGAATACCTCAGGGCTTAGTACGAGGCTCATTGCAGCCGGCCTCTCACCCTGCTCTCCATCCTCGGCCCTTGGGACACTCCGGTCAGCCAACGAACTGCCCTGCGCTCCGTCGTCGAATTCCTTCGACTCACTGGGCTACTTGACATCCTGTAGCCTCCTTATTCCGTTTACCATAATCATCCCCCCTCCTCACCATCACCCCCTCACACTACACCCAATGGCAATGGGGGTAGCACTCTACTCGCCGAGCAGGGAAATTCCCCATATCACCATCATCATTTAATTGTTGTTAATAGCATTATACCACTATATAATAGAGAAATCAGTTATTGAGCGGCATTCTTCCTAACAGCGACCAGAGTGATCGGCTCGAAATCGCCTCGTGTGAAATCGCCGCCGCCTGTTTTCTCTCTCTAATTATTATTTATATCAGCATCGTTACCTTCTCTCCCCTCTTTTCCTGTTGTCCTGTCTCCATCTGTCCACGTCTGTACGCTGCTCATGGCCACAGTTGCCTTGCGGCGCTAACACCGAACTGAATAACAACAGCGCCATCCCCCTTACCAGAAATAGTGTCCTGTAGAGGACCTATTAAATATGTATTGACTCAAGAGAGGCTCATCAGGCATCCTCCACCAATCGCTTCTTTTTGACGCCATTAATCCTAACCCGCGTTACCCGATTCATCTTATTACTGTTTTATTTCGCCTCCAACACATCGAACATTGGCTCCCTGCATGCAAAGCAGCCTTTTTTTATTCAGTCCATCTCTTTCTTCTCCTGTCTCGTACACCCGTCAAACGCATTTTTCACCCTTCCTCTTCACCGCTTGCTAACACAGTTTTCACTTCCTTTCTCAGGCGGGCTATGAAGTTATGAAATTCATAGCCGCTCTTTGTATATATGCAGTTAAAAAAATATGAAGAGGACGATCTCTGTGGCAGTAGTTGCTAAGAATGTCACAGAGATGTTGAATCGTCTCCTGATGATTCTGTTGCTCCTGCGGGAGCACACGTGCGTCCGTGGCCGACTTCGAAGGTCACTGTGCAGACATGCGCCTTAAATCTTAAGGGGAACGTCCAGGAAAAGCACCTTACATCACAGTCTGCCGTAGGATTGGACTGACATTTCAAACCCTTGTCACCTACCATTTGAACATTCATGATTACACGAAGATGTACGTTAGACGTTATCGTTCGATATACATAGCTTCTTTCCCTTGCCTATTTGTTTCTGCTCTATTTTCAACCTGCATTTTCATTGAAGGCGCTGCTGTACTACATTGTTCTTGCGTGAAATTTTTTGGTGGCTTTTGGCTGAGAGATAATTAACTGGAAAGTGTAGCGTTCATGAAGAAGCCAGGTTACTTGAGGTCATGTATATGGGCTTCCACCAGAGAAGGCCCTGTAGCCCCCAATTTTTGTAGCCACCCCCAAGTAGCCGCTTGCGGCAAATTCGCTATTTTGCCGTGGTCACACGTCATATGAAACGTCATTATACATCACGGATGTCACCGCGACCCGCAATGAGGCGGGCCGCAGATCGTCTGCCTATCCTACTTTGTCCATCCTTTGTTATTTGCTAGTTAATCCTAATAGTTGCTTGTGGCTATCAGAGTTGCTTAAACCGATCAACAGTTGTTTGTAAATCATCTGGAGTAAGGTACCACCTGTAAGTAAAAGCTTTTTCTCGAGTCTCACTTTCTATGCATAGGAATGTTCACGTAAACTGCTCTTCGTGTAGGCTCCATCAGAATGCGACGTTATGAGTTTTGAGCACTGGTTATTGACCAGTCCTTCAGACACACTATACAGCACTTCAGATATGAAGACTTCGATAGGTGATCGCCCGTGCAGGTGCGTTAGTGAAGGGGCTGCGCCAATACATATCCCTCTGCTCAGGTTGCGACAGTGCGTCATATCAACGTTTTATGTCCGTGTATTATATCAGTTTGCAATGCCTTTGATGGGAATTTTTGGCGGACGAGCCTCACACAAGTGGAGAGGATTTATGAAAGGTGAGTATGGGAATAGTTTACGTGCGTGTATGAGTATAAACTGTCATCTCACATAAGTATGTTTTTCTGTGCTTGTACTGGTAATAGAATATAACCGAGAATAGAACCCAGATTATGAAACGATTGTCCTCAACCCTAAGTTTGTATGGGTATTGTCACGGCGCATCACGATCGTCTCATCGGCACCATCATCGTGGATGCTGCTTCTTCTGGTTCTATGAATGATTTCGCCCTTTTCTCTGTTTCCAGCCGTCTGGCCTCGCATTAAGCACGTCCTTACAAATTAGTGGAGGTGCGAGCTCGTTTCTCCCTCTTCCACACTGCTACCCCGCGACCACCCTGAAATTACGTTCTGGGAAGACCATAACAACGGCAATGTCAACGCCAGGTGACACACAAAATAAAACATCGGGGATGCACAGCTCGCCTTTCATCTCAGATCGCAGACCCCTGTACACTGTACGACCAAGGGATCCCTATATATAGCTTTGACGGCCATTCCTGTTCTGACGACGCGGATTGGCTCGACGACTATGAGCGTGTAAGTAGACAGAACCTCTGGGACGACGCCGTACAAGTGGCGATCATCATCTCCTGTCTTAAGGGTACCGCCCGTAACTGATTTGAGAACCACGAAGACTAGTTCACGTCATGGGATATCTTTCGAACGCATTTTTCCTGTCTTTACGTGTGACCTTCCTGCCCTTGTCCAAATGATATTTTTCTTTCTGACTGTTAATAATGTTCTCGATATGTGGAGGAAATAATAGAAATGAAAGAGAGAGAGAGAGAGAGAAAAAAAAGAACTTAAACTGGCTGGAAACAAGGCTCATAAAAACGATAAACAAGGCTCATAAAAAACTCCTTCTGGGAGGTTTCACAAAAACGTTGGGATGAGACGTGGTGGACCCGCAGTGGCACGCTTTCCCCTACGTAACAATGCATTGAAGCTCCCCCCCCCCCCCTTCACCGACCGCCAGACTATGACCAACTGATGCGACAGACACTAGCTGCTCCATCTGACAATTCCATTCTCGGCCATTCCTTCAAACCTTCTTGAAACAACTAATTGACTTTTCTTTCTTTTTTTATATGCAAGGAACAGAAATCGCAAACCAATTCTGCCTTGACCGAATCCTGCAGAACATTTCTTCCATACTCTCAGGCATGGAGCGTTATCTGAGCTGGTGTTATATCTAGAAATGAGCGCAGTGTTCGTGCATACGTTATGCCAGCGCGTTTTCCATATTATTGAATTGAATATCGGATGGCATTTCATATGCAGGAGCCCTCCATTCGATGAGCATATATGTACATCGCATGCAGCAGACAGCAGAGTGCACTGCATCTTGTTCATCCCGCCCGTTTATCGTCATCACTGATTCGAGCAGTCATACCATCACGCGAGCGCTTTGTCTATTTACGTCGCCGAGTGTGGGAAGTTGAACGAAATTGAGGATCCCTGTGAGCCAGCAAGGAAGTTGTCGCAACTGATATACCAATGGTTCTTTCTGTTACTACACACAGATACATACATTACTGAGTTGCTGTGAACTTGAGAAGTGCCCGTCTGACGTGGTCACATTCAACTTATGTCTGTATCGAGCTGAGAAACCCGGGACCATTAGAATGAACGAAAACTAAGAAAGTATCAAACGCAGCTACAAATTTATTTACAGGGACGTAGCTTATAAGAAAACTTACGTATAGGTGAGGGAGAAAGACCCTGAGACAAGTTCCACACTGTCACATGTGCTGTGACTTGCCCACAAGCCATGTTATTCTTGCGTATGCAATTCATCGTTTTTCAAGTAACAACATATTAAAGTAGTGGGATGAGTTGATCTCACCTGACATGTTGTGGCAAACCTAAGCGTGGGTTACAGGATGAAGTGCAGCACAGAAGCCAAACATAGAGAGTTCATAACTGTCTTACTTATACCTTACAACAAACGCTGACCGCCAAAAACCTCAATGTGCATCTGATACTGTGTACAGGTCACGAATTCAGATATTTCCGATCGGCGGCATGATACCTGCATAGAGAAAAGAAAACACCCCTGGAAAATAGTACACCCAGAAATATAGGTGGACATACACACAGGTACACACGAAAGACAACCCTATACGCAATACACGTAGTTTAGTCCATTCTATTTCCTGCCTCAGGCATCAAAGTGTTGAACGTGCCAGACCGCACTACGAGAATGTAAAAAATAATCATTTTTCTACGTGCCATATGGTTCCAGATGTGCAACGCTTAAAAAAAAAAAAAAACATCTACATGGCATCACTTCATTATCATCATTTATAGTCGTACTAACAGTAGTGACACATAACGTTCTGCATGACGTCGTAAAGGAGCACATATCGTCTGTTCTCAGTGGTTGGCGTGCAAATCAGTAATGTAAGCAGACAATCGGCTTCGGTGTCCGCGAGCTCATTTCCCCCCTTGTTATGGGGCTACTGATTCTAAAATTTGTTGCTGTAAACTGCGAGAAAAATTCTGACGCTGCATATGATCACCTTTTGTCATCTTCGTGATCTTTTCCCATGGCCGCGCGCATGCCTCCCTTCTGAGTCAGTCGCCTATTCTTCCCGTCTCACATTCTGGTGTAGGTATGATACTACTACCCAAACCCTGTTTGCGAGGGTCTTGGCCCAAACTAATGAAGACGACGAGAGGTGCTGACGTGCAGCGTCAGAATCTTCCTCACAAAATGTAGAGGAACATGCTTCATATTTACTTAGCGGAAGTTGTACCAACTACCAACCCTTTTAGTATACCAAAAGAGTAGTTAAAGAGCCACCGAGCTGGTGATATATATCTATACTGAAGAAAATCGAGACGAAGGACACGAAGAAGGGGACAACTACACACAACGTCTGTCCCCTCCTCCGCGTTCCTCGTCTCGAGCTTCTTCAGTATCCCACTTTTAACATTTCCCTGGTCATTTGAAGTGATGGCGTGCACGTCATACGCAAGTATCCCGTTACTCCCCACACTCAAGATGAGAATCGTTCGCTACGGTTGAATTGGACTTAGTACCTTTTAAGGCTGACGCAGAATAGTGCGACAGCACTGCGGAGACTAATAGACGACAGGACACAGAGTTTATCATTTATTCTCAGCTCCCCATCGCGGGGAACCTAATGGAATGTCCCTGCATTAGAGTTGCAGCACTGAGCCAGGTGCATGTGCGTCCTGGAAACATCGTTGTTCAGACTCCACTTCCCATCCAGGCTTAGTTCGGCACAGAACTTCTCTACGAGGATCGATATGGGGAGTACGTTGCAAGTTCCTGCCAGCATGCAAATGAGCCACTCACAAATCCCTGGCATCACAAGCGGGTCATTGTAAACGCAGGATTATTGAATTACCGGAATGCATCTGCATACATGAAGGTCCCTTATATGCACAGGGAACGTGTATCGAGCGTCCAGACGGACTAACACAATAAATGAAACGGATTGTAACTTGTAGAACACCGAATAATCAGGGTTTTGAAGCGCGGAGCACACAACCGGAATCAGTAAAGACTAAAAAAAAAAAAAGTTTTGCGGCTGATTGAATGAGAGCTTATGGAACATACCTGGGAGCAGTGAACGCCCGCTACATTGCCCATTATGGCACGGTTTGACCACATCCGATATGCGTTCGCAGCATTCAGTGACATCTATTTCAGTACTTGGCCATCATATTTGGTGCCTCGGATGACAGTGACAAATTTGTGTGGACAGGACTATAGATGACAAAGCTACTGAGCAGCGAGATTGAAATATTGGGATTCACAATTGGGAAAGTGCCAGACCATTACGGTAACTTCCGTGGGAAACTTGGGGCATGCACACGTGCGCGCGTATTTTGGTTTCCTGGTTTAATCCTGTTGAGGGCGCCTTGCCGACCAGCCTGCAGGCAAGTTGGACGGCACCGTATATAATCAGAATCGTCGACGTCATTCAGTATACGGTTCGAAACACGGAATTAACCCGACAAATCTTCTATCACTTGACGTACCACGGGAAAGAGAGAGAGAGAGAGAGGAGAAGAAAGAAGTACTAAAAGTAATTCGAAAAGATATCCATGTTTTTTTTTTTTCCTTCTTTTAGCACCAAGCCAAGATCCGATGATTCACAGCTTCTTTCGATAAAAGTATGCTGCGCAGTGAACATTAAATATGACACTGAGAGAAACCTCTTATTAAAGAAAGTACTGTTGTGGTGTGGCATCGTACCTCTCTCTATATATATGTAGAGCGACACCCTCGCGTCGCGCTAGGGTGTCGGCACTTCTAGTTTCATTATCGACAGCAGTGTTTGGTGATCTTTGGTGATCTACCCAATTTCCCAAACCTGGAAAAGCCTCATCCACTCAGTGCCTGCGAGTCCACCTATTCAATATTTGCCCTAGCTTCTCTAATTAAAAAATAACGAGTTAATCTTCCCTAATTAGTCGTTAGTTAGTTACATTCTGCCCTCCAAATAGTGTCCGCCAGGCCGTATATCTCACCTGCGGACACAGCGTGTGCGTAGCCCTATCTCGACATATTTTTAAAACATCTGTGCGGATTAAAAACGATATATGTATATATGTGCTACATCCTCTCTTTTTTTGTATATATATATAATCAATACTGTCGAAGCAGGATTTCTTTGGAATTCTTTCAAGCACAGCGTAAAATTTCCTCCCAACCAATATCTCGAGATTCCCGTCTCTTCAGCCAAACCTCAGTTGTTCCCGCCAGCCAAAATAACGCTGAGAAAAGTTGGCCAAAACTATTTCTTCCTTGCAGGCAATTAACTGCGGAAAGGCTTGACACACATAACTCACAAATCAAACATTTTCGTGTGTGTGCGTGTGATGGGGGATGGGGGGGGGGGGGAGGGGTCGATCGGCCGTCGCTTTCCTCCCAAGGGTAGAAGGCTTTGCACGGAACGAGATAAGTTTGTTGCCGAGATTCCGTGTCTTCTACTTCGCGGCACGAAGACAAGGCTCCGTTTTCCAGAGGAAACTAATCGATACGTACCCACAGTGGCTACGCGCTGGAGCGCACCTGTGGGGATCGGGGATGCTGGATGTTGTTCTGGAGCGTCCTTTAGTTGAGGGGTGTTCATATTAGGATTCCATTGCGCGTTACCTTCGGTGCTAGAAGAATGTTTAGTTTAACGAAAACAACAGGTATTTGCAAGAAAGGGAGCTGTCAGCTGAGATGCTTTGATTTAACTTCAGCTGCTGTGAGACTGGTGCAAGCAATATACATTGTTGGAATGATCAACCGCCACCGTGCTTGCACAGTGTTTGTCCCCACACCAAGAGTATTCTACACATTTATTCACAAAGCGTAGCTCATCTTAAAGTTGTTATCTTCGGACAGTATGAAAAAACTTTGCTCGTTTTGGTGACGGTGTGGCGTAAATGGAGCTGTCTCACTTTACTTTTCTTTTCTTTTTTGTTTTATTTCATCTATCATTCATTGCACTGTATTACTCTATCACTACCCAGCAAAACGAAGAATAACACCTTGGTCGCACCAAAAATAATAAGCAACAGTCCGCGTTCCGTTTTTACATTGACATTCCAGGCGGTACGTAAAAGTTTCATCTTAAATACTGGGTTCTCTTGGTTACCCCTCATGCAACAACAATACAAGCGCCTTGTAAGCTGCTAAACAAGAGGCACTACTGCACGAAGCGGGGTCTACTGCGGCGAAGTCATCTGAACATCCCATTGCAAGCGAGGCAATGATTCATCTGTACGCTACACAGAGATTTTGCATTCAAGAGGGGGTTAGGCTAAGAGGAAGCGCGTCCAATTCCCTGGCTGCAGGGCAAGGTTCTCCGGCGCTTGAGAGAAATCATGTATGAGGTGATCGTAAAAGATTTGAAACAGATTAAGGTTTATGCTGAAAATGTCAAGTGTTTACTTGGTGTTCCACAGTAAAGAAAGACTGCCGCATCTTAACCGGATACAGGGGTGGAGGTAGAAGACAAAGATGCAGAATCCCTCGAAGCTACTACACCTAGTGAGAGCGATACCCAAGAGAAAGAGATATCCCTCCAAGACTACGATATACGATACCCAACCATAGCTCAAATTAGGCGTGTAGTAGCGCAAACCTATGAAGATGAAGCAGCAGCTGAACAAATCACGATTCAGTTCACATGCTGCAGACTTCGATGATTCGGAACTGGGACCCAAATGTCAGAACCAACATATGTGGTATTCAGTAAAGTTATATCGTATTACGCTGCTGCAGCTGCGAAATATCCCACCACATCGTCATCATTCATGTCGCTGCAGCTTACCACGTCATTTCGGAGCTGCGCGTATGATAAGCTATTTACCGAATGGTGTACATAATAGGCAAGCAGAATATGTTAAAAGGCTCTTGCCTGCTTGCTTATTGTGAGCTGAAGGTGTGGTCCGCCATAAAGGAATGGCATGCTACAGCTAAGTGAAAATGGCTGCTAACATCTCAAACAGCTTGTCCCGTAGCGGAGGTCAAGTGAGACTGCCCCGTACAAGTGGACCGAGAACTTGCAGCCATGCACGTGTAAAGGTAGGTGGACTGTTCACCACCATCGCTATCGCCACCATCACTCCTCAGCACTGATGAGACGAAGCAGATGAATTCGACATAGGCTGAAATTTAAGCGCGCGCAAAGGCACGAAGGGTGAAAAACTTCTCGACCTGACGAGGTCGGAATTCATCCAGGAAGGATTTTCTTGGCCACATCTTCTCCATAATTCATGAAGCTCGCTAAACTTTGTTCCCTGAGTTTTCCCGACGTTCGCGGAATGCCCTCGAAGCAAGAAGGATGAAATGCTTGACAGGCGTACTTACTGTACTTTATTTCACGTCCTCTAATCGAGTCATTTTTTAAATGTCGGAAAGGTAACACTACTTTGTAAACTTCCGCCTTGGTTACGCGACATCATGTCTTATCTGAACCGCTATACGGATCAATAGCAACTGACACATTTAAAGTAATGACACATCTGTTGTAGTCATAAATTACCCTGTTTGTAAGAATGCATGCGATAAATACTGTGCCTCATTTTGTCAATGGTGGAGTCCTGCTCTTGAGGCGTAAAGCGAATGCACAGTTCCCGTCAAATAGCTGTGTAGTGGAATCCTTGCAGGTCATTGCGGCCGTGGCTTCAAAGCAAAGCCCCGAAAGCTGTTCTAACAGACGCAGAATAATTTCTTTGGAAGTACGTCCTAATTAGGTCTGTGATTAACGCAGACATTTCTTTCTTATCTTTATTCTTCTTTTTCTTATAAGTTTTTTGCGCTCCTGCATCTACTGCTGCTTTAACATCTCTGGAGCTTCAATTCTAGACTATGTAGGAACTACTATGTCCATTTTATTTTCCAGAGTAGCAACAGCAGACGCGCAATTATAAATTAATTAATTAGGAAACGTACACATCTTATTTGCAATTTTTAATTCACAAAAACCTAGAGCTTTTCGCTTCTGAAGATCGTATTTTCATTATTGTTGTTGGTATAGAGAATATCCAGGAGACATATTAGCCCCTATCACGGTGCTATTAAGGTTTTATGCTTCAACATTTTTTATACTGGGAGGTAACTTGTGTTTCGTCTTTGGAACCGACTGTATATTTATATATATACATGCCGTATCCCTGCATATCTATCGGGTCCTTGGATCCCCATGTTATCAAATGTTGGTGAAGGCAGTGATCTGGCAGCGACTTCATGCTGAACGGGGAGTTCAGCATGAAGTCGGTGCCAGATCACTCGGTACACCCACAGGGGGCTGTACGGCCGCCAATTTTGTAACAACCCCTAGGTGGTCACTTGTGGCTAAATTGGTCGTGGTCACACGTCATATGAAATGTCGTTATGCGTCACGGATGTCGCGGCGACACGCAATCAGTCAGATGAGCCCATCCTGCTATGTCCATCTTTGGTTTGGTTATTTCCTACTGGGCATATTGCTGTTAGTTACTTGTTTCTATCAAGGATGCTCAAACCGATCAATATTTGCTTGTATGTCACCTGGAATAACGTACCACCTGTAAGTAAAAAACACGTATTGCGTGTTTTCTCTATCTCGAGTTTCACTTTCTATGCAGGAATATTCGAGCCGTCTGTTGCTGTATAGGTTCCTCAGAATGCGAGAGTTTGGGTGCAAGCAGTCGCTAGGTTAGACTGCGTTCCAATTAAATACAGCGCCGTCTTCTCCAAGCACTTCAGCAATTAAGACTTTGACAGGTCATCGTCTGTGAGGGTTGGCTTATGCGAAGGAGCTGCCCCAATACCCAATCCCTCTGCTCAGGTTGCGATGGTGCGTCATCTAAACTACTTCATTTCATTGTTTATTTTCAAATAACAAATGTGCCCTGAACATGTAGTGGTCAACATAAAATTTTCGTAAGGAGTAGTACTTCCTATGTATCTCTCCTAGTAGTGCTCAGGTAGTGCTAGAAAGTGCAGAACATAAAGAAAATGTAGACAGATAGTCATACGTTCTGCCTGATCTATTCCTCAGGCAAAAGAGCGTGTTCTAAAAGGCGGTTACTGAAACCTTGTTACGCTGCATAGCCACCACATGTTAGTGCTAGCTGTATGTCCCGGCACTGTGCAAGCCAGAGTTTATTTAATTTCAAAAACGAATAACTTCTTGCTATCGACTCTATAATTGAGTTTTGGTGCGCGCTGGGACTTTGTGGCTGTCGAAACAAAAGCAAGCAAAGGCGGACAAAGTGCAGATCTTGTGCTTTCAAACAGGGAACAGTGGTAGGGCTTGTCAGCAAAAGATAAGAAACTCCATTTTCTTCTTAACACCGACGAACCAAAAGATACGGGACAGTGTTCCAAGAACGCAGAGTAGAGTCGGCGAACTTTGATAACGAATGCATGACAGCTACCATGATGTGAAATATGAAGGGGTCCCATTTTTCTTTTCACCTCATCTTTTCGGGGAAAATATGAGATCGAAAGCTTGTGAAAACATGCGCATATTAACTCAAAAATGATAAAAGAAAGTCGTTTGAATGCGTAAAGGATGATGTGGGGTGAGGGACACGACGCGAGGTCTGCTTAATGCTGGTCTTAGCTGGCGTCTGTTAGCATCAGGTAGGAAAAGTACCTCCTTTGCACTCACATAAACTCTTTCTTAATCTCCACTATACGAGACATATCCTGCAAACACCCCGCTTACTCCGGCAGAGCCGCAACTTGAAGCATTACAATCATATTTTGTGCTCTATAACTGTATTTGCCACTCACCTCCATCGCGAAGGAACAGGCGTGCTGAGCTCAGCCAACGACTCGAGCATTCCACGTGACCGGACATTGCTCACTTTCTTACTCTCGTGCCCACAAGCACAATGTAGGGAAAGTCAGGTGCAACGGGGGTGGCCGTCATGTGCCTTACCTGTTCGTTGCTGCTTCTCTGATGCGCTATGAGCTACGAAAGGAACCTTGATCAACTACTAATGCACCAGACTTTCAGTACATTGTGATTGCTGGGGTGTGCCTGTTCTTTCTTTCAAACGTCCTTGGGGGTCAATATTTTTCTAAACCACAAGGTTTTTCTGGCCAAATCAAACAGCGAAAGATAAGAGACAAGAGCCCTAGCAGCACAATGTACTGAAGGTCGGGTGCAATAGGGGTGGTCGTCAGTGTTCTTATCTGTTTGTCGCTGCCTCTCCTACGTACTGTAAGCTACAAAAGCAATCTCGATCAACACATCCACCCCTAATGCACCCGACTTCCAGTACATTGTGCTGCTTGGGAATGTACTGAAAATCAGGGGTATTAGGGGTAGACGGGTTGATCAAGATTGATCAAGATTGATATTGCAGCTTGCGGTACGTCCCTAGTAGCACAATGTACTGAAAGTCAGGTGCAATAGAGGTGGTCGCCAGGTCTTTTTGTCGCGGTTTTTCTGACGTGCCGCCAACTTCAAAAGCAACCTTGATACATACGTCCACCCCTATTGCACCCGAGTTTCAGTACATTGTGCCGCTTGGGCAGTAGCACAATGTACTGAAAGTCGGGTGCAATAGGGGTGGTCGTCAGGTGTATTATCTTTTTGTCGCTGTCTTTCTGACGTGCCACGAACTTCAAAAGCAATCTTGATACATCCGTCCACCCCTATTGCACCCGAGTTTCAGTACATTGTGCCGCTTGGGAGGGCTGGACGGGTTGATAAAAATTGCTTTTGCAGCTTACGGTACGTAAGACAGGCAGCGGTAAACAGATAAACCACCTGACGAACACCTCTATTGCACCTGACTTTCAGTACATTGTGCTACTAGGGGCATACCGCAAGCTGCAAAAGCAATCTTGATAAATCTGTCTACCCCTAATGCACCTGATTTTCAGTGCATTGTGCCACTAGAAGAAGAGAGAGAAGATAAGAGGCTAGAAGATAAGGAGACAGCACAATTGATATTGCAACTGAATTAGAGGGCTGTCACTACATATTTAGTAACCTCTCTGAATAATTGCAGTCACAGGGAGGTGGGTCCCAGACCCACCAATGTCATATGTATTGTCGATTGCTTCAAAAAAAAAAAAAAAAAAAAAGGAGGAGGAGTAAAGCCTTCCGCGCTACTTTCTGTTGATGTAGTGACCTAGAGAACGAATAATACTTTTAAAGCGCAGTTCTGACACTCCGGAACCTGTGTGCGACTTTTGCATGGCGCTTCGGATTTTTAAAATCACTGTTAATTATGCTGAGATTAATCATTTGACATCGGTATTAGTTATACAGTATTCGGTATACAGCATGAGTAAACACAACATCTCGGCATGTGGGAATAGTCACTTGATCAGTTGAAAGATAAATAATACAAGAAAACTTGTTTCATCGCTCTCTGTTTGGCTCTGGGATAATATTGGTGCCGCATGCCTTACACGTGTGGTCTGTCTACCTACGTGCTCGTCACGTTGCACGTGCCGCAGGGTAGGAGTGCGGATAGTTTAGACCACCTGGGGACCTTTTGACGTGCGCCGGAAATGTCCGATACACGGTGCCAGTAACAATGCTTACCTGCCCCACGTTGCTACTGTCCTCGGCCGGGATCACGCCCACGAGTTTGAGCACAGAAGCTTGACACGTTACCATTGCTCTACCGAGGGCGTCTGGCTCTGGGGTTCTGTGTTTTGACACCTCTGACATAAGGACAGATGCATTGGGCTTTACTTCTTTGTCGCACGCAGGCAGAATACACCCACACTGTTATTTTCCTTGGGTTTATGTGGGGAAAAGTAGTGCACTTAGCGCCAACCGTCAAACAGAATGATATCTTCCAGTGCTTAAATTTGTTGAAAATGTTATGGGAGGGGCATACTTGGACAAGGTAAGGTGGTCCAAGTATAGTCCTCCCATAAGGTTTTCAACAAATCTAAGCACTGGAGAATATCAGTCTCTTTGGTATCAGTCAGCGGTGGGCGCTAAGTGCACTACTTTGTCCTACACAAGCCCAAGGGAAAATAACAGTACAGCCAGCACAGTGTACTGAAATCTGCTACAATAGGGGTGAACGGGTTGGTCAAGGTTGCTTATGTGATTCGTAGCACATCAGAAAAGCAGCCACAAACAGATAATACACCTGATAACCATTCGTATTGCACACTTTCAGTACACTGTGATGCTAGGGCACCGACCCAACATTTATCCCCAACGTAGTCTTTCTTTCCTTTTTTTTCTTTTTATTCATGCAAGCGAGCCAGTGAAATAGAGGTGAAGGGGAAAATAAAAGGTAAGTGCACGCCAGCTCTAGAAATACGTACACCCCTTAGAAGCACCAAACACGATATAGTTCATTTCACATCTCGATGTTAATGCCGTTAATATCGCCAGTGCCAAAGTAGGGCATCTTCTTTTTCCTCGAGGCATCCTGATGTTGTCAATCGCCGTTTACATTTCTTCTTTTTGAATGATAGAAAACGAGGCTATACGACAGCCCGCACGACACTCACTCACTATCGTTAGCCGGTACCACTGAGCTGTAGCTAGAATAAAAGATGTGCGCACAGCTTGCGAACCAATTGTGAACATTGGATACGCCAGACGTAGAGCTCAATGGCCAGGAACACAAGGGACGGCCGAGATTAGAGGACGCCCATGTCAGCGTTAATAGCGATCGATGCGCCGTGAGTCGATAGCGGCCGGCAAGAAAATTAAGCGAAAATGTTTGAGCAACGAGAACACATGCCAAAACGTCGTGGCACTTTGCGGTTGTCGGGCATAATGCACAAAAAGAGAGAGAGAGAGAAACAGAAGAGAGATAAGAGAAAAGAGGTGCCGCGTACGATCATTATAGGCTGATAGAAGAAATCCGATTTCATTAACGTTGCTTGTTAGATATTGCTGTCGTGCGAAATTCCATGGGTGCAATTGCAATCAGTGGAGCACAAGTTAAGGCAAAACGTCTCAGCCGCCGATATTTTGCACAGAAACTCTGTTTCCAACCTGATGTGTTTTGCCTCTTAAAGGAGCTCTGACAAGATTTTTCGGTACCCTATTTTACGACCGCATAATAAAGATACACCACCACGCACTCACGAGGGGAAACGGTTTCCTCCAAAGGCTAGTATTTATTTCACTGCACTATTTTAAAGATCGCGTTTCAGACGGCTCACGGCATCTGGGCCCGCCGCCTGGTTGAGAAAACGCGCTCCCTGACGTAATCTCTGATGTCATCGGCAGGAGCCGGCCGTAGGCGTTGGCGGTTCGAGGGTGTGATGTCATCGGTAGGGCTCGGGAAGAACTTAGCCACTCCCCTCAATATGGAGGAGTTTGACAGCGTAAATTAGGTTGAGATTTCCGGCTAATTATTTGCACTGAAGCGCTGCTGTTATCTCTCTGCAAATGTGATTTTACGGTTTATCTGTTGATGCTCTCCGATACACAACACAAACATAGGGGTCGAAAAAAATCTTGTCAGGGCTCCTTTAATACTGACTGTTCTTAAGGCGTGCAACATGCCGCCAGCCTTGGCAGGCAAACCGCACGCCTCCCCCCTGTTAACGATACACCACCACCACCAACACTGACTGTTCTTTACTCGGGCTTTTCTCCAGCTTTAAGATGCGCGGAGACTATTCGCGGCGAGATCTTTCGGAGTCGCCACCTGGCGGCGCCTCCGCGAAGCGTTTTGTGAGGACGCGAAGCATTCGTACGCGTGGAATGCAC
>JARGYV010121005.1:0-16488 GCA_029532675.1 Ornithodoros moubata | reverse complement strand
AGGACAGGTTAGATAACACGCGCTTACATCGTCGTTGAGGTCCATCTACAGATGGCCTTTCCAGTCACTCGGCCTTTTTAGAACATTCCTGAACTGTTGTATGAAAGATTGTGTTGCGGCCAAGTCGGACATTTTGCGTGCTACGCTAGTCAGTGCACTAGGCCAATAAGCTTTTTGCGTGTTTACCAATTCATCCGTGACGGTATGTGTGCACTCGGCCATGCTCCGCTGGTACCTTAAGGGCACTTTTGCTGAGGGTGTCTCTCTCTAAATCTCCGAGCAAATCAAGAGCGTGAAAGGAGAATATCGACCATGCTGGTAACGAAAATTAGTGTCGCTCATAAGAAGAGGAGGTAATCGAATTCAAAATTAATATTAATAACAAAAATGAGAAAGGGAATAAAAGCGGGGCTGGGAAATTACGTACATGTTGCGGGCTACAATTAAAATTAATCACCTCCTTTGAGATGCAGCTGGAGTCTGAGCAATAATGTGACCGCGCGGATTGCCTGGATCTAAGTCTCTCGGAGAGAGTGAGCCGCTAATGGTGTCAATTACAGCAGCTCTAGCGACACTTTTTGAGAGAACCATTATGAGCCTCAATAAGGAACTCTCATCTACCTTGATAGGTCGCACTTTCCGGGCCATTCTTTATCGGGACCTCCGTTATTAGAGAGCTCTACGTGAAGAAATTGCAGCTGTGTACAGCAATGAAGGCTTAATCATCTGTCGTATCGCGCGATATTGCTTTCATTAACCGTAACAGAAATGACAGGATTCATGAGAGAACACTTAAAGCGAACAAACCTGGGGAGTGTAAAGGACACAAGTATGTGGATTTCAAGTGTTCACTTTCCAAGTCGAGACCATAGTGACAAATTCTTTGCAGCTTGCGCATTTGATGCGGAGATGCACTAGCGCCTGCTGGTGGTTCTATGTACACATCCTGCGTCTAGGATCCCACGTAGATAAGCCGCTTTCTCGTCGAGTTTTGCACACTACTATGTTCTCTTCACTTGCTAGGTAGTGTTCGAAGACTCGTCATTTTTACTACTGGCGAATAAGTTTCAAAATGGTCTCTGCGTGCTCCAACAACACAAGCTTTGTATTTGTCCATCTCTCCTTTCTCGTTGCGCTTGTTAGGAAACGCCCATTTATACCAGGCTGTTTGTCGACGAGTGCCCACGTGATGCCAGGTGCTCGTCCACTGCTGCTTGCCATTTCTCCTCATCTGGCGACGGCATTTGTGGAAGGCTTCCGGACGTGAATCCAAATGCGCGATGTCTTCCTAGCAAACCTCAGCGTCTGTCACGTTTTCGGATTCTAGCAGGACGACGCAAGTCTGTGATGGTACACTAATTTCCGCTCGTTCCGTTGTCTCTAGTGACCACGGGTGTGATGTCGTTCTCATCTTGGACAAATGTGACCTCTGACGGCTGTCGAACGAGTACGCTGGGCGAAGACAAGTAAAAAAGTGTAACGTCGGACCCGACTTCAGTTCATTCTCCGGATCGTTACGTAAAAGGTGTGACCTCATTTATGCTCCCGAAATCTCATATCTCCTGGAGTGTGCGCAACACCTTTCAGCTTCTGTTCGTCAACCAGCTTTTCTCCCCACTGCACGTCTCACTGAGCAAACTGAAACTTCTTGTCGGGCTATCTCGACTGCGGACATTTTCGGAGGAGGCGTCAACGTGATGACAACATCCGGGCTTGCCGCCTTGCTGTAAATTTTCTGAAGTGAAAGGCCGGACCACCTTGTCATCACAACTGACGCCCTGGTTGCCGGGATGGCGGGAGCTGGAATCTTCATCCCTTCGCTTGACTGTTGCCTACCGATTCGACTGCCTGACTACACTCCAATTTTTGAAGCAGAGCTGCTGGCCATTGCCCCCGTTTTCATGTGAGTTCCATTTTCCTGCAACCGAGTGACGGTCTCTCCATAGTACGTGACAGCCCTTACGAGCCCTTCTCAGCATCTTCTTTTGTGTGTAATCCGCGCACTCACCCCTCCTCACGTGCACGGTATTATTCTCTCCTGGGTCCCTGGGCACCAGGGCATAACATGTATAATGAGTCGGCACACGACCTTACCAGGATGTCCCCCACCAGCCTTCTTCCACCTGTTTTACCACCGCTGGCTGTCATTCGGCGTGCCCACTTCTATCAAGCAACCACGCGCGGAATATGCCGCGGCACCCGCAGTGGTGTTCCTCACGCAAAGGGGGAGTGGGGATAGCGAGACTGAGATGCCTCGCGATTCCGCTGAACTTTTATCTATATCCACGTGGCCGACGAGACTCCCCCTCTGTGGACTATGCAAGGTGAAGGAAACGGTCCCCCATGTCTCCTATACTCCATCTGGCGTTCAAATATACTAGAAACCTCGTGCCACCGTCGCGGAATCCCCTTCACTCTCGCATCTATTCTCTCATTTGGCTGGGCACATTTAGGCCACTGTGAAAGAGAGATGGAAAGCGGTCTGTATCAGTTCATAATGGCAACAGCCCATTTCTCCCATATCCATGTCAAGCCGTGGCCAAACACCATCCTGGCTAATGGCCAGAAAGAAGAAGGCAGTAGAAGAAGAAGGCACTGAATGCTCTGCCAATATGAATGTCGTGTCTTTGAGCCTAGTCTAAGAGTTGAATGCAATGACACCGAGGTGGCTGCAAATGAGGTTGGCTATGAGAAATATCCCAGTCTACAACTAAACAACGTCCCGCCTGGTCGTCTCTGCATGAGAAGGGAGTGGAAATGGACGCAAGAAGAAATGCAAGTTTCTTAATTACAAATTGTTCCTTCCACCTTACATTATTAGAGATTACAGAAGAAGTGGATTTCTGGAAACCGAGCTCATATTAAGAAGCTGGTGAATGTCGGACAAGGTGTTGGTTCAGCACTGCTTAGATGGACGCTCTTGTGTTTCATTGCACGCCCCTTTGTGTGTTCTACTTCTTTAGAATATCATTTGTTCTATATGAACGGGGAGGAGACGACACAAATGTGAGACGACCGCTGCGCCACCTGCCCTATGTGTGATAGAGAGAAATGTAAGAGTGATTGTGGTTGTCCCTCCCAAATGACGCTCTTTAGAGAGCCACTGGGGAAGGCTGCTAGCTTAGCTTAATTGGTAGAGCCCTGGATAAGCAATCCACAGGATGTGGGTTCGACTCCTCCAGCTTCTTCAGTGATTTCCTTCTTTCGTTATTCTTAGGCTACTTGAAGCCTTATCCGTATTTCGTCCTCTGTGTGTGCTCAAGCCTCAGAACACATATTTCCATCGTTGGACACAAATTGTGTTTCTTTCCAGGCGCTCAGTATGTGGCTAGCACGACAGAAGTCAGCCGTACGAAACTGCTCGCAGCCACTTTGCTCCCTACTTTCTTTCTTTGACATCGGGAAAGGGTAGTTGATCCCGTCCATATAGTACACTTGCTTCTCAGCAAGACAGATACACTCGTTAAATGCTGCAGAAGTGGAAGTAACCAGCAGAGCCTTCGCCAAGGAGTATTTCAATGTGGGCTGGAACTTTCATCACTGGTGATATCGACTAGGAGACTTTCACACAAGTCACGCATGCATTTTCTTCCGAGCCTTTCTTGGCACAACAGCATAAGAGAATATATTTTCTCGAAGGCTATACGAATGTCTCCCTGAATGGCCGTTTCCGCCTAATGGAGCCGAGTTCCGTATGGCTTGAACCGGAAGCATTTTTCCTGCACTATATTTTACGACAATTGTACTTTTTTTAACTGCACCATGTTACTGGGAAGCTGCTTTGTCAAGAGATGGTCCAGACTAACAGGATGCAGAAATAAGCGTCGAATCCCAGCCGAAGAGTATCTACTAGAACGGTGGGCCCTGTTGATGCGCACACAATGAAAGACACTCCGCGGCACAAGGACTTTCATTACGAACCACAGCTATCTGACATGAGAGCCACTAATTAAGCGAGTAACAACTGCATGTCATTTCGTGGTTCTCGGGAATTAAGACGAACAGTGCTGCCAAATGAAAGCTCCGCATTCAAATGATGCCTCGTCGTAATCGACTCGATGACAGCTATGCACAATATCAGGATGATAAAACGAGAGGCACGAAAAATATCCAGCAATGGCAGAGTTCAATTGAATTTCATATTCCTCCCAGTTTTCCGCAAATTATTCACGTGTGAGATTTCTTGTCTGCCAAGATCAATGAAATAGCTGACGTCCTTCGTGGAGATGAAATAATTGTAGGAGGAAGCCACAGCCGGCAAACAGCCGCAGTACCGATTCAACACAACTTCGTCGATTTTGAATACCGATACATCAAGTACTAATCCCTTACTGCTTCGTGGCGTGGATGAACCTTCCTCACATTTAATGAGAACAAATGCGTATTAGAATCTTGAAAGCTATTTTACATGAGAATAGAGACTTTGAATTCGTTCAACATGTTCGTGGAAGATCGAGAAGGTCCCTGACCGGAATCACACTCAACTCCTGCGCGCATTTTCTACATTCGCCTATAACCATAACAGCTGAAAGAAGTGCTACAAACCTCGTTGGCTCATAACGTAAATTTTATACAAACGTGGCTAATGCGTGGTCCAATTCCTCAACTGGTGTTCGCGCACAGCACAAAACATGACAAGTGCATGCGAAGATAAAAAAAAAAAAAAAACAATTGTTGGCAATTTTAAGCGCAGGGGCTGAAGATATAATGCCCCCCTATCGGATGGATGACTTGGACGGAATGGGAGCACATGTAATTGACTACCGGTTGATTAGGGGCACAACTGTTTTACGTAGGAATTCCATCCCGCAATGCCCGCCACAGACGAACACAACTGAGTATCGTGAAAAGAAAGATATGACAAATACTTTTCCTAAACGAGTTTTCTAGGAATCATATTACTAAGATGACGTCTGGCACACCTCCACAATCGGGTGAGCAATATGCGTATTTGCTTTCATGACCTTACCAACACATTTGATCGTCTGGCCACAGACTATCGCACTAACTTTTTTTTTCTCTAAAGGTATTGTGATCAACGTTACCAAAGTGTTGATAACCTGTCATTCACAAAAGTTTCGCGCGGTCTTCGCTTCCCCGGAATAAGAACAACCTCAGAAAAGAAAGAGGTAGGATTCATGAAAGACTAAGGCCATGATTGTACCTTGGAATCGTTCATAGAATTCAGCTCCGACTACATCCGAGCAAAGAGACTTATTGTTTTCTAAAGCATATATCTCGTGATACACCTCATCTGGTAGAAGTGGATTACAGAAAGAGGTCGACGACCCATCTGCCAGCAAGCTGTCAGAGAAGGAAATTTTATTTGTTCTGCATTCCTTTCTAAAGCCTCGCACAGGTACAATCAAGCAATCCGTAGAAATAGCAAGTGGCTGAGACAATTGATAGCAGGGAAATTGCATTTAAAATCGACCAGGACGGGAGATTGATATTTTTTCATTTCATCAGAAAAAATATATAATGCGGCATATCTCGAACGAACACGAACCGCGTACCTCTTGTGCGCTTAGTAATAAGCGAAATGGAGAGAGGGAAACTTTTGGTACTAATTCCGGTCTGAACTTTTTTGCAGAGTTCGGTCGTTTCCCACCGCGCTTCCATAGTAGCTGCGACTTCCAGATTGCACGCCTCCATGCTCAGGGATCTTAACACGGCAAGTTACGCAACTCCGGGGAAAAAAAAAAAAAAAAAAAAAAACGCAAGTTCTGCATTTATAGCAAAAAGTACGTATAGCCCGATTTTGTTGAAACTTGTACCGTTGAGAATGTCATAACGTACACTATCGTTCCGCACAAAGACTGTGGGTTTCACTTATACCGTTCTTGCCTTACATCTCACGGAAGTAGGACAACTTTCAAAATATGACAAAGTTTGACGGCTTCTGTGTTAACTGCTACAGTTCTTATTTACTTCATTTTGGTTTTACTTTGATCTGGAAGGCGGAGAGTATGCACGTTGTGTTTCTGACTCCATTTATATATATTGCCGTGTGGCCTGGTCATAAGAATGAGCACCAAGCGTCATAGTCACATAGGCAGAAGTAGCCGCGCAAAGATGGGAGGCAGCGGCCAATAACGTCGCCATTGACACTAGTTAAGCGAATAGGAGCTGATCTCCTCGCAAAAGTCTCCCACTGAAATCATTAGTTACCCTCACACGATACGCCGAACCGAAACCTTTTTCTCTCTCCTCTTTCATGAGCAAACTTGTACTTGTGATCTGTGGGTTGCTGAAGGGCTTATGGAATGTTGTGAAGTTATGCGTGTTGCATATGTCGCGAGGCCAATGAATGACAAGCCAGTCTCGTAAAGAGAGAGGGCACGGAGACGTGGCAAGGACACACCATGACTAGTTACTCTGCACAAGAAACCTCCCCGGCGTGCACACTTCTTCTTCCTCCTTGCGGTGCACGGCGCATGAAAAGGCCGCAACTGTACGTAGTAACGTGATCGTTTGCATAATCAAACAGATTTATCTCACCCCATTAATGGCTAATCGTGGTCAATACGGTTTTGTTAAGTTGGCTTCGCCCCATTCCAACTACTACTGCGACAGAGCACGCTTTAAAGGCGACCCAACCCCAACGTCGTCTTCCACGCTCAGATATCGTTAACATCATGGTTATCGCCTTGTTAGCCTTTTCTTCTCGTCTGTTGTGCATAAATAAACAAACAAAAATAAAACAAAAATAGTTTTTTTACTCGTTCTCTGGTATAGAAATATCCTGAAGGTGTAAATCTAATAGCCGCTAGTCACGAACAGGAGAGTTTATGCCTTGCAACTTTGGATGCTGTTCATTTGACGATTCTTGTTAGTCGCAACACCTTATTTCCTGGCCACCAGGGCGAGGGGAATTCCATTCTTGTCACTGATCCAAGGATGATGACTTGTTTAGGGCGAACACCCACCGCTCTGAGTGAGATGTATTACCGACCCTGGGCTTTCTAAATGCACCCTTCTCTCGCAAGCCAGGACGGGATTGCTTTTGATGAGGACAAGTTCAGAAGAGGGGGTGCCACTGTGGAACTCAAAGGGATTCACGCGTCTTACGATGGCTCGAGGGGGAGCAGCCTTTTCCGGTGCAATCTTAGCGAGGCGTGACCGCTGAAATTCTGCACAGTGCTCACACTTTTACTCTAGCATTCGGGGCTATGGAGTCTGGCATTGTTTCGCAAGTTTATGAGCACGGCAAATGTGCGGTGTACAAATAAAACGCGTCAACGTGATTTGTCGAAATCGTTTATCACTTATCGTTTTGTCTGACTTGCACTTATCGTATTAAACAGATTACCAGCAGCTCTTACCTGTTCCGTGTAACGAGCTTCTTTGAGACATTTTTTTCTTCATTTTGTGCTCCTAGCGGTTTTCCTGGAACAGTTTCGAAGCGAGCGCTGAAACCCCTCCACACCTTTACGCGCTTAACGGGTTATGATACACGTTCATGCCATGTTCATCTGCAACGAAATACGTCTATGTTCTCAGACCTCATTGTACAATAGCACCGGGCGCATTCCTGGGGCTCTGTGGCTCACGCCTTGTAGTTAGACGATATGCAAAGGCCCTTTTTCGTGCCAAGCTACTGGAGTTCCTGGTCCTGCTAAGGACTGGGAACCAATAATAATAGTAATAATAGAAAAGAAATGACACGCCTTACTTTAAAGTTTACATCGGTACAATATTCGCAACTATAGGGTCGAAGGATATTTGCATTACTATACTATTCGCTCGATTATTAGAATATCATTTTGCGAACGCAATGCGAAATACATACTAGGGAACGCATAAACTTCTTTAGATAGGAAAAGTGATTTTTCCTCGTGTTGAGTTGCACAGTCCGCAACCGCCCAACGCATTATTTTTACGGCTACGTTTCGATGTGCTTAAACGAAGGATGCATCAGTTGATGCGTGCATAGCCAAAGATTTTTTACACAGATTAAACAATAAACTGAAGAGCGAATTATTAGAGAGTAAATGAACCGAGCTTTCGCCTGCTTCGAGTCGGCGCTGGGCTGAGTTTCCACGTGGTCGCCTTCATTGACGTACGCGGTGTTAGTACCTTCTTGATGCTACTTAAATTTCATTCACTTGCAGTAATACAAGAAAGGAGGGGAGGAGTGCATAAACGCTTCAATTTGCCTTCCCACTCTTATTAGCTGCGTGAACCAACACATGTGTAAAACATACTCTGACATACGCAAGGGGAAATGAATGTTATTGACATGTATCGCTGTATTTCTGTTTCATTATTAAAAATGAAATCAGATTCCACAGCGAAAAAGACGTACCAATTCAGAAAAGCTTCGGGGAACTGCTTCAAGAAACTGTCCAGTAAAGCCCCGAACTCTTGCAACTTGTTCCTCGCAAAGCTTACAACTTGGATGTCTCAAATACCAAATGTATTCCTCCAACGCGCCATACTTCTTCGAAAAAGTAGGGAAGCGTAACCGTTCACCAAGCAACACTGGGGGTGATGCGCGGTGCCATCTGATGAGAACATCTTCTCGCTGGGCGTCTTTCATACCTATTGAACTCATAACATACACTGAAGCAAGATTATTAACTATTAACATATTCGCTGATCTAACGAATGCCTTTGACTTAATTAATCCCGACATTCGTTGTAAGAACCTTGAAGGGTACGGCATTAGGGGAGTCCCCAAGTCAATTTGGCACTGTTTCCACTCATCGCAACGCTACACTTTGGGTCCTTTTCTACTTACGTTGTTTACGTCAATCATTTGCCCAGCTTTCTTCGCGGAAACGCGCTTTTTCTATGCTCATGATCTTCACTGACGTCCGTTTCCAACATCATTCCCAAATGTAACCGTGATATACGCTATTTGGTTACAGCCTAATAGGCTAGTTCGTAATACTAAAAAAAGTACGAATCAAGTGTTTCACACGCACCAAGGGTCTAGAGACAAATTCTCAGCTGAGTGTCTCGCCATTATTCTTTAGAAAAGCTTACATTGGCAGGAACTTCACCTTCCGCGCCGTTATTCCTACTTAGAGATCGTAAACTGTTTTTCTTATTTATTTGGACTCAGACGTGTGCAGCTTCTGAAGCACGGTCTTTCTGTGATTTTGTCACGCACGGCGGAGAGCAACAAAACATGTTTACATACAACAACACAATATGCATCTGCAGCAGCGAGCAATAAGGTGCACATAAAAGAAAAACAATGCTTACCTGAACATGTACTGCCGCGGGAGCAGAATCTACAGTAGTCGTAGTGCTGATAAAGGGACCAAGTTACGCCCTCTGTGTGCAACGTTATTAGCAAAACGGACGAGTTCCGTGAGATCAGCGGGAGTCAGATGAAGCCGTCTGAGACTGCAAGCATGGCCAGTGGTCCACTAGTATCTGAAATGATGGAAATCAAGCAATTATCGTTGTTGCCGCGGGAGGACCAGTTAGATCTTTTTGATCATTATAGCCATAATTTGATGTGCTGTAACCTGTCATGGTTTTCTTTGCTGTGTAATTCAAAGATGAATAGCTTCTGCATATTTGAGGCATTTTGTACGCGATGGCTGCATCGGATAATATAGAATCATGCTTTTTATGGGTGGAACTTCAATTGGCGGCACAGATGTGAAACGTGAAGCCAGCTAAAGTGTTTCTCTTCTCTATTCATCTCTGATATCCCTGAACATTTTTGTTGAATCGCGTACATACACTTTGCGCCTTGATTGCCGTTCTTCCGAGCACTATTGACATTAACTGTCCAATGCATTGCGCGTGAGAAGATCAATGCTGATGAAAGAGAGGCACCGAGCGTGTTACGTCACGGGTGGTGGCGTCAGCCAATCCGTGGAGCCCCCGTCGAAATGCCGCTTTTGGCAAAGCAGACATGACAATCGGAGCCTTTTTGCGGGACCGAAAGAAAAAAGAACATTTCCAATAAGCACTGGCAGTAAGGAATGTATTATTGCTCTTCCCTGTGGCAACAGAACATAAAGGAGTTGATTCACTGTTTCTGTTTGGGCTGGCTGAAATGAAAAACAGGGTTGCAAGAGAGTTGTTTAAAGGAAATCCCGGGAGAAAGTTTTTTTTTGTTTCGAGATTTGTGGCAGTGATAGATGAAGCTGTACATACGTAGAGCTGATGACATATTGACGTCGTTGCTTCGCTTTCCCGCTCGACTCAATCTGTTTTCTCACTTTCTATAGAGAAGCTGTTTTTGCCCGGTAATGTGATCTTTTTTTAATCTGATAATGGTTTTGAAAGTCAATTTGTAGTGAACGGAAGAAAGCACTTTGCATGTGTGGTCACACTCTCATCGGCTATGAAATGACACATCCAAGAATAAGGATCGAATTCAATGCAGTGCGTTAGGAGCACTTGACATTTTCTTCTAGCGCCATCAGTATGAAGCGTGTCATGTAAATTTCTCTTCTTTAGCATCGATTCACCCACTGTGACATTATATACTGTAAACGTATTTATATTTGTGATCTATTAATTTTCGCGAATTGCCCAAAAACTCGATTTTAAAATTCTTCGCGTGTTCTATATTTCGTGATCTCTCACCAGTTTTCCACCACTGACCGGACATATTAGCATTATTCGCGAGTACATATTTTCTCAATTTTCTTTTTTTACATTCACAAGAAACGAGAAGATAAATATATCGCGAAAAATCAAATACGTTTAGAGTATTATTATAAGAGCAACGCTGATATTCCAAGCAGGAGTTGGAAAACGTTTAAACGGCATTCTATGGCCTTTCTATCTAAACCATGGGAAACCATCTAAAGCCTGTATGTGAACTGGGAGTGGTACACACGATTAAAGCAGAACTTGATCGCTTTACGCGGCGATGACGAAATGCCACTTGGAATGATTTCGTTCACTAACCCTAGTCGCTGAAACCAGTGGGCGTACACTATTTCTGACAACCCTGTGCATACTTGGACCATCTTATCTGGCCCAAGTATGCTCCTTCCATAAGGTTTTCAAGAAACCGAAGCACTGGAAATTATCCTTCTGTTTGACGATTGGCACCAAGTGGCCTACTTTTCCCCACGCAAACCCGAAGGCAGATTGCAGTTGGGTGTCCAAGTCAGTTATCATTGGAGTTGAGTGCGCGTTCTTTCTTGTATCAGTTCCTCGACGCTGAACGAAGTGGAGACGTTCCAAAAGAACAAAGTGCGCCAACGGGAAATACGTCGCTCGGAGTCACCCAGTGGGAGTTTCTCTGCCCACGTTCTGTTCAAGGAAGCGAATGTATGAGGCGGAGAGGAAAGGAGCAACACAAGACGCTTGCCACAGCCGTTGCGTGCTCAACACAATCGTTTCGGTACATTTTTTTTTTATTATTTCATTGAAGACTGTAGTATTTGATTAGAGAGTGTACGTAAAAAAATGTGTTCGTTTTTGTCAACATGAAGCTTGGTAAATTCATGCAAAATTCGACGCAAATATTTACAGGCGTAAAAGCAGAGAGACTGATAATGTTATTGCATTCTTGCTTTATTGTTCATGCCTGCATGTGTAGGGCATGGATTATGTTATCTCTCCAGAAGGCATGTCCTGTACAAACTGATCATAATTTAGCCGATAGCGTGATTTACGCCATCGCATTTGTGTATGTGACAGCCTGTATAGCTGGGCCTTTGTCCGAGTCGCTGTACAGCTCATGATTTCAGTTGTTTGCATTGAGAAACAAAACTTGTTTTCAATTCTTTTCGTCTTCTTTCAGTGAGAGAGAAATACTAGCTCCTATTATTTACTGAAGTGAACGTCGTCTCGCAGAGACATCAAATCAGAGTCCAATATATATGCGAGTGTATCAAGTCCTGCCCTCTCTGCAGTGAACATCCGTGTCTCTCTTCGATTGAACGGCCACGCTCCTCTTGATTGGAAATCGAGTGCCTGGATAACGAACCTTTCAATTCTTTTTTACGTCTCTTCCTCAGGAGAGAGAATTTGTATCTCATGAGCGATGGAGGTGCAGCGTTCATGCCCACGGTGCTTTGACTGCTATGTTCCAAGAGGATGGCAACTTGTTCCAAATATTCATGATAGCGGCAAGAAAAAACACAACAACCACTTAAAGAACTAAAAGCTGCAGAAGAAATACAGCTGGACTAATAGGGTGCACGGCACTCATCTTCCAGTTGATGGATGTAGAAATGCCTTCATCGAGCTGTGTGGAAAAATGAAGCCCGTAAAATACCTTTACTCTCCTCTATTCGCTCCATCTAATGCGATCCAGAAAAAATTTACACGAAAGCTGGAATAATCGGAGAGATTAAAAGCTCGCATTGCCTATAGTTCCAACAACAGAGCTTCACCCCATAACACGCTAAGAGCCAACTGCCATTCTGTTTCCATAGTGGTAGAAGACGGTGCCTCTTTTTGTGGCACTTAAGCATAATGTCAGAAACCATTTTTCACCATTCAGGCCAGTGTCATTCTGTATCGTTCCCAAGTTGTTGTGAGGTGAAACTCCGCTTTTAGAGTGTATCCCACCTGCCAAGCCTCGCGGTGTTGTAACATTTGGACTGCTTAGTTACTCGTAGTTATAAGGGACTCTGCTGGTCCTTAGGCCATTTCTATCGTGTAGTAAGTTAAAAGTTGTAATGGGTCGTGGCTGCATTCTCGATTGTGGAGTCTCGGGCCGCAGTAGCGTCTACTACTTTGGGACAGTTGGCTGACACGAAAAAATGCTCCCCGGAAAGATCGGCTAAACTGGGTGCGAGTTTATGAAGAAGCGAGCATTATAATGTTGACACTGTCTGTCAGTTTTAATAATGTCAATGATGATAAAAATAAAACAAGGGCAACAAGCCTTTGGGCTTAGGCGTGTTCGGCCTGAAAATTTCCATTTTCCTCTTGATGTGAATGAATGAATTTAGCACATTAAGCGCTCGTAGTTGATTTCTTTGTTCAAAGGAATTCGCTTTACTCACCTGCTTAAGACTCCAACTGACTGCTGAGAAGCTCCTCTCACTTGGAGCCGCCGCTAGGGCTACATCTCCCACACCATCTTGCTAGTATTTCACCGGTATATACTTGACTGACTGACCACGGTCCTGGCCTCATTGGCTAAGCGCCACATACACCTTGATTTCCAAACGTGGCAATTCCCTCTTTGATCCCGCTACCAGCTTTTAAAATACACAGGAGCTCCTCTTCCTTCCTGCACTCTGGGATTATAATTGCTTTCTTCTTTAGTCTTTGAACTGATACTATGTGGATCGATGGAAAAGAACGCAACATAGGCAAGAAAGAAAAATGGACACCATCTAGACGGAGAACTCAAGTTGGGCTGACATAACCAGTTACCAGAACACCAATTTCTATCGCTGTTCACCAGATGCCACTGCGTCACCTGACAGAGAAAAATGTAAGAGTGAGAGTGTGGTTGTCCCGTTGACAACCTTTGGAAGCTGCGTGCTCTTACGTGCTCTCGTGCTGCTTACCTCAGTTGATTGGACCGGCAATGCAGAAGACGCGGGTCTTTTTCAGTGACATCCTTCTGCGGTAACGAGAACTATGATCCTCACCTTCAATCAAGCAAGCAGGATTCTCTGATTTGCTGCCTTTTCTGGTCTCCGATGAAAGCTGATGATCGTCGCAAGCAAGAAGTGATTTCAATGATTGCCAAGAAAATAACCTACCATTGACTGATATCTGAAGGATGAGTTTGACCCCCTTTTCCTAGTGAGAAAGTCTTCCGCCCACTTCCGCTATTCTGCCTCCTGCACCGAGCCAAGGCAAAGAAACGCCAAATCGACACCCCTGCAGCTGTTCTGTCATATCGCGCAGATGATGTGGCGCAATCCACTCCACCGCATGTTCAGTCTAATTGTCATAACATAAAAAGTTGGGAAAGTCTGACATCGCTGGCTGTAGATTCGAAGTAGGGTAAGGCACGTTAGGACTATCGATCGTTCGCGGGAAGGATATCTGAGCACCTTGCAGCACGTTTCTTTCTCCCGAATCCTGGAATGCCGAGGCAGAGGAAGCGATGCCATACACGAGAGATTTACGATGGCGTCACAGATGACTCGTAAAAGTTGGAAACGACACGTCTTCTACTCTTCCGCGACATCGACAGCAGTGCGTTAAAGAAAACAGAGGGTTAAAGCAACATTTGGAGAATAATGAGAGAGAGGCGGTGGATTTTGGGGACAGCTTTGCAAACATTTAGTATTATGTGTGTATTGTAGACATCTTTGAAACTTGGGTGATTTGCTTGACCATGTGCAAAGTAGTACCGGTACGTACACTGTTATTTGATCTTGGGTTTGCGTGGGAGAAAGTAGTGCACTTAGCGCCGACCGTCAAACAGAATGATATCTTTCAGTGCTTAGATTTGTTGAAAACTCTACGGGAGGAGCACACTTGGACAAGATAAGCTTGTCCAAGTATGACGTTCAGCGCTGAGTGCAATACGTTTTCCCACGCAAACCCAAGGGAAAATAACAGTGTATGCTACAGTTTGGTAGAGTCCCTAATTGAGATATAGGCTTCGTCGCCGTTAGCACATCGTTTCAAACAGTTATTCGTGTGGTCGGACTATAGTCGCGAGATTTCAAATTGGCACGCATCATGTTTAGTAGAGACGCCCATCAACAGATGGTCGCCTTATACGGAGCCATTCTTCTCTGTCATCGTCTTTCTCCAACGCCGGGTTAACAAGCGTCATCTCTTGCGGTCATTGAAGAATGCTTATGAAAAGCGATGGGCATAACAAAATGACACGCATATGTCTTAGCCCATCTTGTTGCGCCTACCGCTCACGGTTTTCATCCCATCCAATTTCTACTGAGCATACGAATGTTTATCTTACGACGTTGCTAATGTCTAGGGCTCCGCCGTTGAACAGCTATACTTGACCGCAAGGACAGTGCAAGCTTCTTTTGTATTCAAAGTAAGTTGCAAATTATGACCGGATGAACTAAAAAGAAACACAACAACCACAACAAAGGACAAATGCTTTCTTTGCGTATTTTTTAGAAAAAAAAAAAAAAGAAATTGTCAAGTTACAGACAAAGAGCCTTCTTAATGCATCTTCCTTTCAAATTATGTGGTAAAAATGTTTGCCGCCCAAATCGTAACATTCGGAGAATTCGTAACCGTGTTCTATCTTTAGGTATAAATGCACTATGTACTGTATTGATAAAATGCTTTTAAGACGCAAAATTCAAAAGCATTGCGTAGTATTCTAATTTACGTTAGCGTGCGCTTCTTGCTCCTGTTAATCATCAGCGTCGGATACTCATGGTGACGATGAAATATTTTCATTTTGCGACGCGGATATTTTTCGCAAGTTTCCGGCTACAAGAGGGAGAGAGATCTTATTGCATCACCCTCTCACTTGAAATTATGTTGTAGCATTGGCGGCCAATACGCAACATTGGTTGAGTTCGAAGCATGAACCTTGTTCCTCTATTTTCTTTTTTCCGGGCGCTTAATTTTGTGGCGGTTGTGAGCAACGACGACGAAGTGAAAATCCAAGGGCCCTGCGCGCTTCAGCTGCTCCAAAGCCAGGCGTCGAGAAGCCCCGCAAATCAGCTGCAGCCCTTTTTTGAAAGCGATGTGGTTAGCCCTCCTGGATGTTGCAGTTTGCAACACAAATCAGCCAGAGCATTCCATCGTCATCGACCGAGACTCGTGTAGAGAAAGACAATCTCTGGCTGGGAGCCGAAAGAGTATCTGTCCTCTGGGACTTCACCACGATTTTCTCTCTTCCTATATAGTGCCCTTGCCCTGTATTTATCACTGCACTCCTACCCTACCTGTCTGTCGTATGCGTTAGTTATTCCCCTTTTGGCCGAGGAGCTGCGGAATTCGTTAGGCGGTGACTTTACCTCCGGCTTGAAAGTTTTGTGGTGTTGGCTGGTGAATAACGTAGCCGTTTGCAACTTTCAATCTCTGTGACCCTGACAACCACTGGGAGAGGGCAAAAGAAATACACTGCAGACATTTCGGCAAAACGTGGAGAGAAATCCATGTTAGCAAAACGCTTGTTCACTGCTGTTATTTCTTTGATGTACTAATCTAATTCATCATATAATGATGAATTATGGTTCTGATGGGAGGGCTTCAATAGTAGATTACAAGAAATGAAGGTCAAAGCACAAAGGTAATTTACTGGGGAGGATGGTTCGGGCACTGACCGGGAACTATAGCTGTCAGTTTAGGCCATGTCTCCGAGATGGAAACATGCAGACATGCGCAAGATACCGCCGCAAAGTATTTAAAATAAGATGCTAAGATGAGTCTTGACGTGGAACAGACCATGCCACCACAGCGCCACCCCCGGCGGTCCCAGCGATCGAGGCCCCAGACTCGCCCCCGACCCTCGAGCACCTCCAGCCGCGGCCCGGACCGGCACCCTGCCAGCTCCGAGGGACGACGCTCCGTGGCCACCTGGACGGTGGTGGCGGAAGGGCGGCCAGTCTCTTGGTGCTCAAGATCCAGGTGGACCTCTCAGCCGCGGCCGCTTCG
>JARGYV010120999.1:0-10172 GCA_029532675.1 Ornithodoros moubata | reverse complement strand
GGCATTGAACTGTTTACATGGTGATGATACGTCAACGGTTCTGAGTATTTCGTTTGTCTTCTGACGCCATTTTTGTCAGGATTATTTCTACCTTTACTGAGCGAGCCTGAGACGTCATGCCTTCATTCTACGGGTCTCCCAGGAGAACTGTCCATGTACATTTTTGAATATTTTTGAGGATATGGTTTGTAATCGATGAGACTAAGATGTCAGCCCATACCAAGCATAAGCGGTTTCTCCGGATACACATGGCGCCATGTGTCAAACATGAGATAGAATACTAAGCTGACAATAAGAGCTCTTGCTAGACAGTGGCTATAAGCTGTTCGAAGAAGCTTTTCCAGCCCTTTTTGTTGGTAGTTTCTTACGTGCATATCTTTTCCCTTCCTGGATTCTGACTGACGATTTCACTGAAAATGAGGCCGCAGGCGAAAAACTCTTTGGTTGCGTGTTCGACGTCGCATCCCTCGTTAGAATCCTGGAACTGTACCAAAACTGAAAAATAAATAAATAAATAAATGAAAAAGAAGAGAACGAAGCTGGTAGAATTTGCTCCTGATGGAAGTTCCATCAGACAATCTGTTTAATTTCTGTCTCTGTACGTCCAGGTTACTTCTCTTCATCCTCATAACTAACGCTGCTGGTGTATCAGACTCAGTACAATAATGAGTCATGACATCACGACTGTAGGGTGCTCCTACGGGAAGCGGAACCTTACATTTGCACAGAAACCTATGAACGTGCCAAATAACGACTGAATTACATGTGAAGGAAAAAGATACGCGCAATTGCAAGGACATCTGCACTGCTAAAAAAATAGATAAAATAAGATATACAAATATATATTCCAGATCTGTTGGTTTCAACTCTATTGACAACTCCTTGATGGGGACCGAAGCAGTAGAACAAAAAAACTAAGCCGGTACAACCAAAGATATTTACAGGTATTGGGGCTGAACTCAGACGTAAAAAAAGCAAAAAAAAAGAAAAAAAAACACGCAAAGTAAACAAGAAAAAGAAACAGCTACGCAAACGGGAATTGTTACCCCCATACGACGTTCAATTGCGTGTTGACACATGAATATAACGCTGTTGTGCGGAGCCTATCCTACTCATGCACAGCACGACAGGAACATTTTTTCCTGTTTGCATCGTAATTCATTTTGCCTGCCGACATCACCATTCCTGAATGCGAAGTAGGTTCGTAATCCGTCTGTAGCAGGTCAGGCATTGCCACATACACTTTTTAGAATTCCTTCCTCCACGGTTGCAGCAATTACCTCACCGTACCGAGAACTCCACTCGAACTAAATGTTGGTGGCTGGAGAATACAGTTCATATAACATGGTTTGTATCGCACTTTATATTTTGCGTGTCATAACACTATCTTCGGCGGAGTGCGCAGTAAATCGCAATTCAACGCAGTTTTCTGTCGGAGAGTCGGTTGTACCCAGGCTATGGGGTACCTTGGGTCATTTCCATTATTTAGTAACTGAAGCGGTCTACCTGATACACAGAAAAGTCTGTCTGTTTACATGAATGAGTGCATTTTGAAATTAAATTCGAACATTGTAACGCCATCGGTTCGGTGACTGTAGAGAAAAGCCTGTTTTAGGTTTCTTCGGTTGGCTTTTCACTACGAGTCGAGTGCTGATATTTGTCCCAACGCAATTTTCTCACACGAAGTCGTATTTTTTATTTGACGAGAGATGCTGCTTTACATTTGGCAGTGAAAATTTATATAGCACTGTGGCATCATTCTGTGTATTGCGATATATGTTCCTGTACTTCGGGCCCCAGTGCATAAAGCGTTCAGAGACGCCATTTTCTAGATACGGTGTCTTTGAACGCTATCATTCCGCATAACACGGCGACGGCTCATTGCCGTGTTATCGGTATTTTTTTTTTTTTTAGATTTTTCAGACTGTGAAGTCTTTTTCATTGGAAAAGTTATTCATTAGCTGAATTGGCATTCACTTATACAAGCTAAAATCATCAAATTAAATGAAAACGGAATGAAATGAAGCAAGAAAAAGCGCATTCAGCGGTTAGTTATCGCCCACACCTGTCATCGTGAAATCTTGAATTCGGGTTCGGCCAGCTGCTCACCGCGCACACAAGACAAGAGAGCATGACAGGCGAAAGTATTGTTCAAAGAGAGGTCGGTTACCTAAAAGTCGGCTAATCGTTAAGCTCATAGTGGGAATCATACGTTCGTCCTTCTCCTACCTCTGCCTTCTTGAAGGAATGTCTTGGGAGAATCTGAAGCTTTCCGTTGCCAATGTAAACATCTCTCACGGTAAGGCTTTGAGAGGATCCTCGAAAAGTACTCGAGGTGAGCCAAAAGCTCTGTATCACGCTCACAGCGTTCATCCCCTACGGCTTTGTTTAGGCAGCTGTTGTAGTCAGATACAGCCCTAGAGAAGTATAAAAAATGTCGTCACAATATGTAACGTCTTCGTAGGCGAATGAATATTTATCTGTAGGCATCTCATTCAAGTAGATGTGCTGGCTCATTTTTTTTGTGTGTGTGTGTGTTTTTCTTAATACAGGCGTGTCGTACTGTATGGCCTTAAGTTTCGTTAACTACTCTTTAATTATAAAAGCTTATACTTTGTATCCGGTACAGCAATAGCAGGTTCTCCTGTATTGATACTGCTGTGGTTTTCAAATAAATAATCGCCACCATAAGAGGCAATGGAGGGGAGCGAAGTCACGACTGCTTCCGCTTGCGACAAGGAGGACGCGACCGCTAATTGCTCGCTGCGACTCTAGTTCCTTCCGTATCTGGTGGAAAATAATTGCGTTGCTTGATACACAAAGGTAATTAGTTTATTTACTTTTCCCTTTCATTCCCCAGTCAACGAAACATTTTTGGCATTGCCACTCCAAGCATCATAAGGTGCTTGGACAAATGTTGGCAAGTGCTTGGTCACCCAATGGGATCATACTGGCCCAAGTCCAGCTGGTTTCCCCTTGCGAAGTTGTCTGCCGGTTTATCCGTTGCCGATAAACGGCAACAATTGAGGGCAACATGCACAAAGGGCGAGCACGCAGAAATGCAATACAATAGACTACAAAATTCTCAAAAGACAAAGGAACATTTGGATAAGTACCCAAGTGAAGAGCTATACCTCGTTTCAGCACGTGTGAAGTACACCCTGGCAGGACCACTAGTGCGAAACTTTGTTATCAGGGTCATCAGTCAATAGAACTGATTACAGCTGTCCATGAACCTTGGGTACGTTCTTTGGCCGTCTTTGAGAAACGGCGATAAACTATAAGCTGTGCCGCTTGAACCTTGTTATGTTTGACTCACCTGCAAATTTCTTGAGGTTTTTGGCTTTTCAGCTGTTGAACCGCTTTCCTGTTGCTTTCCAGTGCCTTTGCGCATTCAAACTGGCTTTTCCAAACATTCTTCCGATTGCACACGCCGGGCTTGAATCTGCCATTTGGCTTACTGTCATTGCCGTAAGCAGCTGCAACAGAACAGGGGCGGATCCTTCATATATTAAAGTGTGATACTGACACTTTTCACTGAATAAGATGTGCAGGTTAACACAGGACGGTAATATGATCATTAAAGGCGAAAGTGTGAATTCCTCAAGGTTGCCTTTTTTTTTTTTTTTCTATTTCCAGTTTGTTTTATCATGAAAATTGTGAAGAAAAGTTGGAAAGAAAGGTTGAGAGGGATATAGGGAGGAACATAAAAGATGACACACACAGTATTTGCCCCTTTCCAACGTTCACGGGCGCCGATGCTGGATACAAACGTCTCCTCTCCAGCTGGACTGAGGGCTGCTACTAAATAATCCGGTTAACTTATTTAATATGTGTTCGCAGCTCAACAAACACGGCACCGAAGAAGGCAAGGAAAATGCATGTGAATAACGGGCAACAACGCGCCTCAGCATTGCTGGAAGTATCCATAGTAATCGAATTCCAGCTATGCCTGTTCCTAGCAGACGTGTTTCGTATCATCGTCTGTCCTGGAATTCATGCTTCTTGTGCAACTGACGTTGTGCCGTAAGAAGACGGGTAAGGAAGGCAAGCACAAGATGTAGAGAGGCTGTGCAAGAAACTTCTCAGGCCTTCGGTCTACGTGCCAACAACATGGCGGCCTTCTTGTCAATATGAGCTTCTCTGGAAATTATGTTCTTTAAGCTTTACTAGGTTTCCACGTTTTTGTAAAGCCATCGCTGACGGTACTATGTTGAGTACGTGGCAAGAGTTGACTAGACTTTCTGGAAAGGAAAGTATTTGTGGATGATTGCAATGGGCTTGAATGCGATAAATCTCAGGAATGAAGCACTAGCAGCTAATTGCATTTGTGGTAGCCGACTCCTTACGTCTCTGTTTGCTATCACGCTCAGGCAGTGACTGACGTATTGTCGAGACACGAGTAATGGCAAATGTTGTGGCATCTAGTATTAACATAACCCCGGAAGATAAAATATGGAAGTTTCCGAGAAGGCAATTTTACGAGATTGCATGCTTTATTACCAAACGGAATTGATGAATCCAACTGGGCTGAGACCGATTCATTTGCTTTTAGGCAAACGAGATGGCTGTTATGGTTTGTATTTTGAGTGAGGCTACAAGCTTGACTGAGACGTGCTTGGATATTACTTTTTCCCATGACGGCTGTGCGCAGGATGCCACATTACGCAGAGTATCCCGTGCAAAGACCCACATTTCGACGTATCTTGTAATGTCGTGAGTCGTAATATGTTCTTAGGATATCTCATCTCTATGCAAAGTTATACAGTATAGCCACGATTACACATAAAGTTTGGACATAAAGTAAACGACTAGTGCTAAAAAAAGTTCCCTGTCATACTTATGTCGTCATGGTGAAACGCCTGCCTGGGAAGTGGCCAGAAAGGAATAAGCAGAAGTTGTGCTCGCGTACGTCCGCAATTATGACACACGACGTGTGCAAAGGATGCTATACGTTCAGTGTGCGTCCGCCAAACGTGTACGTCACGTCTCTTTCTTCGGCCACGAAACACTGTTTCGAACGCACGTGGGTTCATCACTCCCACTAACACAGATGAAATTTGAGTTTGGTGCCTTGATTGTTGGTCATGGTAACCGCTTTAATCAGGTTGTGCTTATTTGGTATCCACTGGCATAACCGGGACGATTTTTTGCGACTTTACCCAACATCTACCTATAGTTCTCAAACTGACAACAACAATTTTGACACGTTTAGCCTCCAGACACCATAAGATAAAATTGGTGTTGTCTCTGGTTGGACGACGCAAAGCGTGATTTGCCCCACGCACGGATGAAAACGGTGATGCTGTCTTTAAGGACAGCGACTTGCGCTTCTAACTTACCTCCCTGTTGTAGCTCATAAAATGATCTCGACGCTTCTCTCAGCCATTTAGAACATGTGGCACGGTAAGACTTAGAAAGAATCCCCGTGAAGTATTCGAGGTGATTGAGAAGCTCTGTGTCCCGTTCACAATGCCCGTCTTCTACGGCAGAACGAAGACAGCCGTCGTAGACAGAGACAGCCCTGAAAAGAGTCAAGAAGATGCGACAGAAGTTGATTTCATGTGTTGAGTATCAGATTCGTGTGTTAGTGCCATCAGTACCACTTTCCATCAGTCCATAGACCGACTGAATGCCAAATAAACAATGACAGCTGTGGTACTTCGCCGCTTCTAGCATTGTTCATTCACCATGAATTCATTAGAAGGTCGATGCACGTTTTGCATTTCTCTTTCTGTTTTCTGATTCCTTATGATGCTGATTACAGACATGTAACAAACTGACTAATGTTATAACAACGCGAACACTTCCATAACCAATGTGTCCCTCATAAGCACTTTGCAAAAGCGGAGACGATGTGCGCGAGCCGTTGCATTTATGCGTGACACGCGACTATAGGAAAATTACAACAATGCGAAAACTAAGAGTGCAGTATGTATACCACTACTCTACGTATCACTTGTGGATGTAAATAGTGAGGCGGTAAATGGAGGTAAAATGAAGGCGCATGACTCACCTAAACTCATCTAAAAAAGCAGGATTAATGAATAGATATATTGAAAGTGACAATCCATCCATTCATAATGCTTGTGAAATAAAATGATGTAATAGGTTTGTAATCGCGTATATTCGCTCGAGCTTAGCATTTCCCTTTATTGCCACGTAAAATTAAAGAGAGAGGGAAATGCTTTTTCCTGCAAGGTTATTAAATGAACAAATTTTCGAAATTTCCAACTGGAGTCAAGCAAACACTTCAGTGCTTGCATTACCTTGCAAAATAGAGTGTCATCACGATCACTCTGTCGTGTTCAACTTGGACGTTGGCTGTTCATGTCGTGGCTGGTTATAGTGGGGCCCTACAGGCAGTCAAACTTTCTGTTTAAGGACAATGTATCACGTCACTCAAAAGGGTCGCCTGTTTGCGGCTGCCCTTCTGACAACCTCTTTCGCGATCCGTTGAAAGTCTGTTTTTGGCAATGCGCACATAGTTGTGAATAGGCGGTTCAATAAAAGGTTTCAATTTTCCTCGAAGTCGTCATTTGTGCCTCAAAACCTCGGTGCAGCATATCATGCACGATGGAAGAAGAAAGTAAAGCGCCTGCAAGGCTCCATGGTGCTTGCCGTAGAGGCAAGGGATGTCGCAGTTCCAACGCCAAATGGGGCCATTCATTTTTTTTTTTTTTTTGCCGTCTTTTTTGCTGTCTTTAACAATATCCTTCATATAAGCAGAGAACATGCATGCAGAAAGAAATGATGCGGCACAAAGATCGCAAAACCGTGGGAACCCCTTTGGCGGTCGCATGTTCCAAATCCGCCATAACGCCTAGCCCAGAACCCGTGCTCAACGCGTTGCCACAACATGTACAGCGTGTTGCGAGTGTGGCTATTTTTAGGCATGTTTTTACGTATCCGCAGTGGAACTAGCAAGCGAATCGTCAGTAATGTCTCAAAGGCCAACATCGCTAGCCACTGCGTCCGTGAAAGGTAGCAGTAACGAAAAAAAAAAAAAAGAAAAAAGTGTATTGGGATTAACATTGTAAAACAAGGTACGTTATCACTCTGGAAATCTGTTCCATTCTCTGCAGCATCCGTTATGCACAAAAATTAAATAAACAAAATACCCAAGTAAAAGCTTCTCGTTTTCCACTACGCGGTACGGTCTTGTAGGTAATTCATTCCCTTGTATTTCAGTACAACATCAACAGCACCACAAAGAAATCGTCGCCAAGGTAACACTAAACAACTTTATCTTTATAGCTAGGTATAGGTGGCACTTTTTCGAGTGGGGTGTCCATAGGCTGGTGATACGCACCCAAAAGGATTCAGAGCACCATCAATACTCACCCAAAAATTTCGACTTTTTGGAATAATATAATAATAATAATTTGTGGGTTTACGTCGCGAGACAACTGTGATCATGAGCGCCGCCACAGGGTAGGACTGCGGATAATTTAGACCACCTGGGGATCTTTTGACGTGCGCCGGAAATCTCCGACAGGAATGTCCAGTGCATAGTTCTCATTCAGAGATTGTGAAGTTCGATATTGTTTCATCGTTGATATAGGTATCACTATAAAAAAATCTGGCTTATCACGTTAGTGCAATCTGATATGGACGTATCTTGTTTCTTCCGGGGCCTTTCTCACTTCATGTAAACTCGGTTACTCCAGTAAAAAAAAAAAAAAAAAAAAAAAGGAAAGATGTCATCCGCTACTCCCATTTTGCTCCATGCAACGTGCTAGCTGTTGCGAAGCGCCTTGCCATAAATATTATGCGCTCAAACGCGTTAAGTTCAGTCACGGGCTTTTCATGGCTGGGAGTGGTCTCGAGATCATTCCTCAGAGCACCAGAATAGCAGTGAATGGAGTTATATAGTGAAATAATCTATCATCTGCGTGAGTGCAACAGTTTCCAACCTCTTTTCATCGAAACTCGCATTTTACAGAAAGAAATATATGTATGGCAGAGAGTGCTCAGGCAGTCGGTATACCCATTCGCACGTGGCAGCTGTCTAAGCAGCAGCAGCAGCAGCAGCAGTTGTCTCTTTTTTTCGCTTTCCCGTTTGCGGAAATTTTCGGCTATATAGGCACGTTTGTTGTCCATCTAATGTCCACTGTGTAAGACAATTGGTCTCGTATCGTCTTGGTCGTCCATCCTTGCCTCATACTTTTCTGTTAGCGTTTGTTTTACCCACCTGCATACAGCTCGCGAGCTTTGGTTGCTTGCTTTAGCCTCTTTAGCGTCGGACTGGAACGTCTTTGCACAGTGGAACTGACCTTCCCAAACACTCTTACGGCTGCATACTCCTGGTCGAAACCTCCTTTTTCCCTCTGCACCATGATTGTAGGATTCTGGAAGACAACGTCATATTAGATATGGACAGACAAAGCAAAATGCCATGATGTTTGCGTTGCTATGTGTGCGGAGCTTATGTATGTCCCTTGCAGTGAAAAAAGATAGAGGTGACGGAACACTCGTGTTTCTGACAGGTGGCTCGACTATCATATATTTCTTAGGTCCTCTCAGGCTCCCTATCTTCGAAACGCGCCACTTTTTAACAAACTGAATGCCGATGATTCCAGTAGCCTCATTCAAATGATGACTGCTACACAAAATCCGTGTAAGGTCGCTGAAAATTCTCTTTTGTATCCTCCAAATCAGCCCTGATTCACACTTATATCAAATATGATTGCATGATATAAACTCTTTCGCAGCTTTCCCCAAAGGAACGAAAGACAGCCGACGCTGCATGGACGCTTGCGTCGTAGACCACGAGAACTTCACGAAGAAGTGCATTATAACACGCCTCTGGCACCAAGTCAGTCGATTGAAGTCATCATGAGGGAACAAAGGAGCCCATTCTCGCTTTTCTTCAGTTCAAGTGATTTCCCATGTCATTCAAATAATGTAGCAACGAATCGTGGCTTTCAATTGCGAAAGAGTGATGTAGCAACGCGACTGCTGGAAGGTTTCACGTCCCTTGCTTGCGCAATAACCATTGACAGCTGTGCGAATCGCGTCCGAGTTCCAACCTGGGGATAGAAGTCAAGCGGGCGGCGATTGCGGAGAGACAGGCAGGTTGTGTGCTGCAGTCGCCACCAGTTGGGAAATAGTGGGAACGATCAGCGTCCTGCAAATTCAAAAGCTGCTCTGCTTGGCAGCACAATGTACCAAAAGTCTGGTGCATAAAGGAATGCGCTTCCTTTGTAGTTCACAGCGTGCCATGTCCCTTTGCTCCTCAGTCCACCCTTCCCGTACTGATAAAAACCTTTCGTGCGCATTCTATTCTGCGTAGTTAAAGCGAGTTTTAAGCGGTGTTGTAAGGTTAGCCATTGATTGCAACAGTGTTCGGCTTGTATTTTTTTTTTTTATTTCATGACAATTTCGTTGCCTCGTGTGAGTGGATTAAAATGTACGGGCATTAGCCGATTCACAGACAAAGCTCGAGAACATACACTGCAGCCAGTTCAGGAAAAAGTTCTGGCGCATAAGCTGGCGCATAAGCTGTACCTCCAAGTAATGCGCTACTGCAATGTCGAACATCGAGCGCGAATGTTTGGTAGAGTGCGCAAGCGAGTACTACGCTGAATGTTTATCCTCCTTTGTACGAGCTGACTTTTGGATAGTAATCTTTCCTCTCTGCAAGCATCATTAGCGTAATGACGTATGAATAAACTGACTTGTGTGATATGTATGGCATGGTAATCTACCGCCGCGCCCCCCAAAAAGAAAACAAAAAAAGAGGTAAAGAAACTTTGTGGAATTATTGTAAACTATGGATTGTTGTAAAGAACCGTCAAGTAACCAACAAAGAAAGCATGGAATGCGTTTATAGTGTCGTACATCACCGTTTTTAATCCTTTCTCTTCCTGATCAATATAGGGGCGAAACAAGTCTACCCAGAATTCACGGAAGTAGAGATAAAATGCAGGCGAGTTGGTAGCTATACATGATGAAAAAAACCTCGGAGAAATGAAGGACTCAAGGAAACCCAAAGACTGACACACACACACACACACACACACACAGAAATCTCCAAACCAACTAACCTTTACTTGAAAACAGGGAAAAAGGAAGACAGGGAGGCAAGCAAACAAAAACGCTCAACAATAACAAGGTCACCCGGTCGCCATGGCGGCTCCACACTTTCCTGTCACAAAGGACCTAAGCGG
>JARGYV010120879.1:0-10766 GCA_029532675.1 Ornithodoros moubata | reverse complement strand
GGATTTAGCTCCATTAGTAGAGCTTTGTCATCTGAAGTGGAACCGAATTTTTCTGCGACGTCAAACGATGCATTCTCTAGTAACTTTATATGAAAGGGAAATAGTTTTTCAATCTCACTGTTGCCGGTAAGAAATAGATCTGTCTTGTGAGGATGATGAAAACAGGCATATCCTTCTGAATTTCCAACTTTTTTTTCAAGTCATCTGGACTGAGTTATAACCGGTAGGAATTCCAACAACAGGACAAACCTTAAAAGATTATGCACACGATAGCAGAAGAGTCAAGAGAATAATCAAACTCTTTCTGTTACTCTTAGTTACAACCAACCAACAAAACTCCCAGTTGCAGTTTCTTTTCAACTTCCCAAGTCCTGATTGTATCCGCGTGCAGTTTATGCTCAGATATCGCAGTGAAAAGAACTGAGACGCCAAGAATCCTGTGTCAACTCATGCTTGAGCGGCCGACGTAGTAGCTTTTAATTATTTCATTTTAAATAGCGCGTTTCTTTAAGGAGCACTTTTGTCTGTGGCTTTATCATGATGATATCCCTGTATTCATGTGCACTGACTTTGCATAGTAGACTGAATTTCCGGAACCGGACTGTAATAGCAGTGCTGTAGTTTGCAGCCGTAGACATATTTGTATTTCTGTCGTACTCTGTGGTCGAAGGGTTACAGTATACTCTGACTGACGCGAGCAACACTCGTGCGTTTTGCACTACTGACCGCAAAAAACATTTGGTCTCAAGAATGCGTTGTGCCATAAGTCGCAGGAGCCGTAACCCACTCTATGGACAGTTTCTTTCCTTCCCGCTCCGCACGTACATAAATTCAATCTTATGTTCTTCCATGCATTGCCGTACAACATTTCACCCGTGCTCGACGCCAAGTACTTACGTGCAGGCTATATACCCAGATGCGAAACAATAAACAAGTTGAACGTGCCTCACAAGTACAAAAGCCCTGTCATCAAAACAGGAATCATCAAAATTGGTAACATCAAAAATCTGTTTATTTTTCTCTTCAAACGTATAACTGCTTCCGAGTGTTTGATTGACGGCATCTTGTTCAAACAGTTCCAGTTCCTTTTTTCGCCGCAGTCGCAAAACGATTGGCAGAAATCACAAACAGGGTTCGTGGACCAGAACCATTTACCCATGGAAACGCGGGTCGCGTGATGCATGAGTCTATTGGGCACTATTAGAGGGCGTGCGATTCCCACGCAGATGTGACTTCATCTTGGGGGGGCCAGCCGCGCTCAGCGGGATACACGCACACATTAGAGTCCGTGACAGATGCTCAAAGTCCTTGGGGCACTAAAGGACGGATGATCAGAGATATGACGTTTCCCTCGCCGTAACCGGTGGCATCAGGACGCGGAGCCCAGCGTCGCCTGAGAGTTGAATAAATGATAGAGACATTAGTAGTGCGACGTCATAAATCTTAATGTTTGAGAACAATCCCGCTTTGCGTTTCCCGTGTATTCTCAGCAGTCTTAACAATAAATATTCACGCCCTGGGCGATTTTAATTGAATTTGCTTCGAAGGCATAGCTGCTTCTAGCTGTCTGTCACAATGACACATGCAACGATTACAGCATAGATGCACTGCAGCTGGGCTGACAGAAGATACCAAAAGATACCAAACGGAGCCGTTCAAGACGGATACAGGAAGTTTCGCGATGTGTCCTGTCCTAACCTACCTCGGTACGCAGCTTTTCCTGTCGTTTAAAATTAATTGCAACACTGCAAATGAATTTCAAATTATAAGTTAGACATAATGTACAAGAATATTTGTTGGAGACTCAAGCTACAAGCTTTAGTGTCCGACCTCAAAATTTCGTGTTATTTCGATTCTTGCCACATGCACAGTATTGCTTAAAACGAACAGTACGGTAAGCACCGCAGCTTACCTTTGAGGTAGGCGAACTTATTGATCTCTCGATCACACTCAGCCTCTGAGACTTCATGCAGTTCATCATCATCGGTCTGGGCTCGCATTCCTCTCTGCAAAGACCGGTCCGAATCGCTGTCTTCTCCTCCTCCGCTGTTATAAAGCTGTCTGAAAACACGTGGCATACACATTGAAAGAGCTACCTGAATAATGAGCCGTAATACACATACCGACTGGATGTCCTGGGCATCCTGTAATCGGCGGGCGGGGGAAACCTGTGCGCCCAAGGAGACCCGTAGACTGGGTCGCGCTCCGATCGCCCCATCCCGCCGCCATTCCGTCGGCGCTCCAGGGTTTTCATCCCTGGGTCACAAACCTCTGTGAAGTCATCACACATCAGTAATCAGTTTCCAAATTTTTGTAGTCGTCCCTTCGTGCATTGTAAAACCCCCATCTTTCATCTTTCCCTAGTAGAAGCAGCAATCGATACAAGCACGATATTGTGCGCTCTTCTGGTATTCCACCAGGTTTTCACTGCAACGCGCCAACAATGTCAGGGATCACAAGAGACATTTATGTGCGTTCATGAAAGGGAAGTGAAGATAAGCCAAGTTTAACGGCTCGTTTTAAAGGTTAACAGATGTCTGTGAAATCGGGCCCTTCTCACGCCGTTGGACACTATGTGCCTGGGGACGCTTTGATGAGAGTGCTTGCACTGCGCAGTCCAATGCAGGATACGCTGAATATTGCTTACATAAAAATGTTGTCATTTACAAATAAACATCTACAGTGTTCTACTGTAAAGCAGTAATGTTCAAGCGAGTCGTTTGTTGCCTGGAATTCGCTATTGCATTTGAAACTTTCATCTCGTTTTGTTTCGGATTGCATTTTTTTTCGGATCCCAGCATTTCAAAGCATTTCACAATGAAGTACCTGTTCAATGCAAAGAATGAAATTAGAGGCAGCCGAGAGCTGCTACATGCTACTAGCTGCTTACAATGCTACTGAAATAATCTTTATACGCTGAAGTACCACACAACGATACGCTGAAAACCACACGCTGCTCTTTTCGTAGAGCAACACATAAAGCAGTACAATAAATACAAGTTGTTACTTGTACACTTCTCACAGATTGAAAGCCACATATTCTGGCAGCACAACCTGTTAACATGTCGCAGTGCAGTGCCTGACGGTAGTAGTAGCGTGAGAAGCCCAGTAGCAAACCACATAACGCATGTGTGGCCATGAAACCCGTCTAGCGGTCAAGACTAAGGAAGGAGAGGAACAGAAGCAAGGAGTTTTGGCATGACTCTCGCATTAGTGCGGAAGAAGATAGCAAAAGCACTCGAACGCTTTTACGGTATATCTTTTTTTAATAATAATAATTATTTCGCACGAGAGCGAGAAGGAGGATATTGGAAGAAGCACTACAGAAGCATAAGATAAATTTTCTGACTTTCCCTTTCCCATCATGAATAAACTTCCCTCTCCCCCGTAATATAAATTCTGCGCTATTCTTTCGAAAAGAAAATATACACACACACAAAGTGGTTCAAACGTGCAGTGTCATTCCATTCCAGTGAGAGTACTGTCAGGTGCGCATACCGCCAGCTGTGCATGACATCGCTTTAAGATTTTCTTTGCGAAGCACACAGTGCACGATCCCGGTGCCAGTCTAATAGAGTCGAACCTACCGAACGCTTTGTACGCATCAATATCCACCAATCTGGAACAGAAGCAGGGTGCTCGGACTGCAACGAAAACGGTCTCCCATGGCAACCTGCTATGTATATGGACACGACCCGTGTCACGGGCACTACATGCCGACGAACCTGAGAACCGTACTTGTTGCCTCTCAAAGACTGTCACTAGGAGCCTCGGTGACAGGACGCCACTGGGTGAAAGGGTCGTAAGCGCACATGACGATAACCACAAGACCATAACGAAATTTTGTGAACTGAAGACATTACTGTTTGCTGGTGGTTCTCGATCATGAACACACGCACAAAGGAAGTTTCAAAACCGTCGCAAAAAGTGAAGAGCATAAATTGAGTACGCACTTACGCGGCACTTGATACACGTTTGTTGCTGGAACTGGGGTAGGAATCACGCGCTTCACTTTGGAGTAGGTCTCCTCTTCACTCGGAGGCTGAAAGGAATAGAAGAAGGCAAATGAATCACACGTTGCACTGCTCTGGGAAGTGCATTTTTGGAGGCATAAACCTAATGACCTTTTATGAACATGTATCGAAATTTGAAAACCTTTGTCGGCTGTTGCATACAAAAGTCAGTAAATGTAAAGTCAGTAAAACGTAAAGCATGACACAGACGCTTCCACAAAGCTGTTGCACCAGCGGAATGACCGAGTGGGCTAAATGATAGCTCCCTAGCAGTTGTGGGGCACGTGCTAAGGACTGGATGATCGTGGAGTCAAATTCTACGGTCAGCTATGGTGTAAGCAGTCTTTCTTGGGTTGCCCCCTTACGATTTGAGGCGTGCTCCGGTACATTTCCCTGCGAAGTCGGCTCAGGACACACGTGCCCCCGCTGCGTCAGTCGTGACGCTGCCCGCACTCAGCGATGCCGACTACGGCGAGCAGTCAAAGGCATTACCCCCACCACCACCACGGTGCTGATGCTTGGGCATCGTCGCCTGTGCGCATGCACCCGGACGACAAAAAAGAAAAGCAAAACTGGAGTTGTCAATCTTCTATGACACTACCTACTTGTGGACATTAATATACTGACACCGACTAGTTATTATTATTATCATTACGGACTACTGCCAGGAGACTGAGGGTAAAAATATCTCCAGTAACTTTCCTAGTAAGTTCCAAATCCCTCTTAACCTCCTCGTTTTGCATGCGTTACTTCATGGGTTACCCAATAGTCGACGGCACGGAGGGTAACCACACTGCTCGAAACGAACTTGTGCCCTAAGGTCGAGGGATTATACACTCCCCAGACTATACGAAAGTGACAAAAGAAAATAACTATATGATGATGATGTGGGGAATTTTCCCACGCTGTGTTTGGGATGCTACCCCATTGCAGTTGGTGGTTGGGTGAGGCATGATAGATGGGTGTAGGTGTACTGAGGGTCAACGACGGTGCAGCTGTCAAGAAGACAACTCTCGTGTTGGCTGCATTATCCTATAAAATGTAAAGGAGCCCGGTGGTGCGAAGGAACCTGACAGTTGCCTGAAGGGCCGCGGCATGGCTTGATGGAATATCCCACGACCCGAGGATGAAGGCCAGACTAAGCGGCCGCTGGAGACGTTTGAGCACGGACCTAAGAGCGTGGCTCTCCCGTTCATATCGCTGGCAATATAGGAAGGCTCCGTCGATGGTCACAGGAACATTGCAACGGGAGCAAAGTGGGTTTACGCAGAACCTAGCTGGTAGCAATAAAAGGGCGTAAATGCTACATTCAAACGTAGGCTGTGCAGGAGACATTTCACAGAATGAGAAATCTGCCTGGGCATTTGGGAAGACACTGTTGGATCCACAGCGGATCATTGAGCCGGAATGTCCCGACACCACTGTTGGAACGTCATGGGGGAAGTCTTCATCTGCAGGAAGCGTTGTCAGTCACCACAAGGCAGGATTATGGCACGGAGAGGCGGTTACGATGGGAAGTGGCCGACAGGGAGTCGAAAAAGCACGAAAGCACCTGTGTTATACGCGAGTGCGAAATACCCCGTTGCTCTGTTGCAATAGGCACGACGTGGGGCGCCTGCAATTGTCACCTGGGGATACCATTATCACATTCCTTTCCTTTCTTTGTCCTTTTGGATCTTCTGCGTTCGTTACCAGCAAAAAAAATCTTGTCTGAACGCATCGTCTCAATCTACACTGGATTTCTCCCTGTCAACAAGCATCATCACCACCATGAACGTGAATCGCTATTCGCCACTGTAGACGTGTCACACTACCTCATTCTGCAAGGCTGTAGGATGCGGGGGGATTATGACAAACACGCGCCCACACACACCTATGACTAGCTGTCACCTCCAATCATCGTAAAATGACAATAGGGTCTAGTTCATGCAGAATATTGTTTGTTTTAGCTTAAAAGCAGTGTGGAGTCTCTGAAGTCTGTGCATTTTTCTCATATGAGAAAAAGAACCCTGAATATAAGAAGATAAGAAAGATAAGAGAAAAGAGAATGCGCATGAATCCTGCCGAATGAAGAATCCTGCATGCCAAAAAGCGTTATAGTCCCTGATGTTTGAGCGCGTGCATAGGACACGATCGGGCTACATGTGAATCTCGGACGCATTCTCATTCTTGCGTAAACCAAGGTTGTCGAAAAGGGTGCGACCTTACGGGTGCTTACATAATTAAATAATGTAAAGTGTACTTTACATTATTTTGTAACAAAAATTAAAGAAGCAACTGTGCAAGGACTAACAATAATTTCAAAATTGTAATGCCCACATGTTACAGCTTTTGTCGTCTTCTTTCTAATGGTGGCACTCGCATTAAAATTTGCCTTTGCGCTGCTGAAAGCATAAAATAATGCCCTACAGGAAATGTCTGATGTATCCTGGGCGAGCAAGTTGAACCACAAAGAAACAGCATTTTAGTTAACGTTATACGTGGCATAAGTTCTTCTTCACTTTTTTTTTCTTTTGAGACGCTTAGCTTGAAAACCCCCATACTTCAGGTAACACGTTCAATGCATCGACAGAGACCGCCGATTATATGTGCAGCGTGTTCCTATGTTATGGCCAAGTTGATGTTCCCCACTTACATTGCGGAACAGTGTATCCCGTTCTCTCATCTGACTGTCGCTCAAAAACGTACAAAGCACTGATGAGGAGCAGCTGAGATTCCACTTTCCATTGCATCCCATGTACGCAAAGGAGCGCATCGCGCAGTCAAAATTGTAATCCTTCTCCGATTTCGACTTTCTTCCCTCCAAGCGCTACGCCGTTCCTTTTCAACTTTTCGTCCAAAGCCCCGCAAACGGAAATCTCGTTTTCAAGTGCGAGTTCTTCTGCTGCGTATAGCATGCGTTCTAATCCCTTCAATTTAGAATTTCGCTTCGTCGACGGGTTCTGTTGACAAGTAAAAAAAAAAAAAAAATGGATGGCTCGGTAATAGTACAGAGTATCCAGAGGCAACAAATGGAGCGTTGCTTCTTGGTGGCCGCAGATGCATTGTATCGTCGAGAATCAGCGATACATTATCGTGCGCTCCTACGGACTTGGAGACAATATGTGCGTCCCTGGAGGCTGGAAAGGCACTAGGATAATGACGAGTGGTACTTTACTGCTCCCGATGAAGCCACTCTGAGAGCAAGAAAGGTGACCATGCTCTGCTTCGTAAGCAACCTTTTCTCATACCATGCATAAACCGCATAAGGTTTGCTCTGATTTAATCTGAGCGACCCAGCATTTTGTAGGCGAGTTGTGCAGGACACGCCACTGCCATGTACAGGGGACGGTAATATTGCCACCGTCAGCACCATCACCGGCGCCACACCCAAATTTTAACACACCGATTTTAGTTAACAGTTTTGACAGGCGTGCCTACTTATGGAATCCCTCTTGTGTTTCGGTGAGAGACCTGTCACATATCAGTCAGACCACCGATAAAGGGAGCAACAAGAACAGAACAAACGACAAAAAAAAAAAGCAAATAAACAGAAGTTTTACAGAAGGAGAAGCTAGTATAGCGAGTAAGCAAACAAACCTTGGCTCTGTAAAAGCCAATGAACCTTAAAAATAGGGACGCAAGAACAAAAGCACGGAAGAACTGTCCGAACGCGATGCAAATTTCGGCAGTTCAAGCAATCGTAAGGCAAACAGACTTCGAGCCAACGCTATGTGTTTATACGCACATTTCTTTATTCCTTCATGGGTTCCCTGTCGAGACGACTAGTGGAGATGGGGCGAGACATTAGCATATCATGGCGGCAAGATATTTGATGTGTGCGTCGACGGCTTGCGATTCTGCACATTTTCACATCTCTTTGTGTGTATAATCCATGAAAATTGAATGAGAGTAGGCGGATGCAGATAACTTGGAACTTGGATGCAGCTGGTGCGGCAATAAACAGTTTCACCCAGTCAATATGACTCTTCTTCTACGGCAGCTTTTATGTTCGGTTTTAGAAATAGAAGCGAAAGACACACAACCATCATCACCGCATAGCTACACCACGTGTTCGTGGTTATGACGTTAAAGTGGTCATTAAGGTTAGGTGCGAGTTTTAGTGTTTAAAAGAGGACTCAAGAAAAGAGGTGAGTACTCAAAACACGGAAAAGGCACTACATGGACATAGACAGTCAAATTCATGCGTCCTTGTATAACTTTCTTCTTGCGTACTTTGACTGTAATGCTTGCATCAAACTGTTGCATGGTCGTTGTCAATTGCATATTCAGTTAACGAGCGGCGACAGAGTATATAGAAGACGTCTTCATTAAAGTATAACACTGTGCTGTCGTTCTTATTGAAGTACATTGTGTTGATTACTTTTTCATTTCTTTCCCCAACGCAGTTTGGTGGTGACCCAGTGTGTTGTATCTGACTGCCAGAGCTGCGACACCATGTGTCACTTTCCATCATCTGGCCTGAAACATCCTCAGCATAAGAGGTGTGTTCCCTCTATCTCTTTACTTAGATAGAGCACTTGCTCCTGCGCGATGCCCAAAACTAGCATGCAGTTGCCCTGCTCTGTGCTTATAGCCAGAATGCTTTAGTGTTTGTTAAGTAATGAAGACTAAAGGAGACCGATTTAGACGATAGTAAAACTAGAAACCGGTGAAAAAAAAAAGAGAGAAACCGGAGAGCGGAAACGATCGTAAAATTTTCTCTCGTAAAGAGCCGGAATCTCGGCATCCCTCGTATGTGAACGTGAAGGCAGACAAATGGACACGGCGTCGCATATTTTGTTTCAATTTCTTCTTTTATTTCAATCTTACATGCATGGAGCATTAGAGGATCCACAAGAAAGCTTTGCTGTACACTGCGCTGAAAAATTTACTAGGACGTACACCTTTAACTGCGTTTTTGCGGAAGCAGTACAAATGCATTTTTGAAGTGCCTGCATTTTGGATGAACAGAACTCGTAAAGGAACGTTGGGTGGACTCTTTGCCGCAACAACTGCCATGGGGAACACTTGTGGCAGTCCTCTCTTTCTTCACTGGCGAACGCAAACGTGGAAGCCACAAGAGTACTGTTTGCTGAGAACAGCGTCTTCCCTTGCGCCTGCTCATATTACTGGTATTGGAATACATTTTTCAAGACACGATCATGCCAACGAATGTCAATGATACAAGGACATGCTCTTTTGTTTCTTTTTGTTTTCTGTTTTTGTCCTAACTATAGTTTCATGATTCACAGAGGGTAGTGATGCGTTTTTAGTGCCTACTGACACCTAAACCTCGAGCGATATAGGCAATGTGGTTGTATAATAGGAGTGTGGCGTATACAGATGTGAACGGAGACAAACATCACATTGTTCTGGGTTCGAACCAGTGTGCCTTACAAAGTGGTTTCAGCACGAATTCCTTACAAAAAAGTATTGTTTGCTAACGAGGAAAGTATAGGGCGTCAACGTGTTAAAAGCCAAGGGTGGAAAATAGCGGTATATCATGTAATCCTAATGCTACTATTGACCTTACAATACTTTATTGAGGAACACAGGTTTTGTAATGGCTGTGGCGATATGATCAACAACTCCTTTCGACAGATTGCTTATTATGCATGGTAGAAGTTTTGGCAGACGTTCTACTGGTGAGTACTCTGTCACTGTCGATATACTTGCAAATGGGTTTTGCCGTGCGGTGATATTATGATCGATGACGCTTTGCTGTACCCTATGTTGAGAGGATTCGTACTGCTACTTCGCACCGTGATTCCTTTACGTATCTGCTTCCGTAGGCTAGAGGCCGACCCGCATCGTGAGTTTCTTTTTTTTTTCTTTTTCTTTTTTTCGAGTGCGAGCGCTGTTTTGCGACCGGAGAAAGTTTCGTCCGCCAAACTGGATTCTGCGGCTTGAAATCCTGCATTAGAACAGTTAAAGGCTGGCCCGCATCGGAAGTAGCTCAGAGCGTGTGACGCTCCGCGTCTCGTTTTCCTACCACGCGCTGCGCAAAAATACGCGGTTCAAACCATATGAAGCAGGTGGAGCACGTAAAAGGCACATGAAGTGACGAAGCCTTGGCGTAGAACTTTTAATTTATGTTGAAAAGTTACCCGCTCGCTTTGGATTGGCTTTTGACGGAATGTTGAAGTCAAAAACCATTGCATTCAGCCGTTCACATATTGAGCTGTTGCCCTGCAGCGCGCGCGGCTTTACACGGCAGCGAAGCTATGGAACACTGGTGATGACTTGACACATGACCCACCTGCACAGATTTAGAAATGGCGCCCTTTGAAGGTCATTTTCCTTCTGTAGGTCTCGTCTGTTTTTCATAGGAGGCCGTTGGCAACCCGATCTTTAGGCTGCTATCCCTGCTTGGCTTCGCGGGGAGAAATAATGCGCGCACCGGCAACGGTCAAACAGAATAAAACAGCGAAGACAAATCCAAAAATCCGGTGGAGCACAAGTTAAAGCAACACGCGCATACACGCAAACAGAATGGTATTTTCCACTGCTTAGATTTGAAGAAAACCGCATGAGAGGAGCCCACATGATCGATCTTATCTGGTTCCCAAAGGCGCCTCCTACACGGTTTTTAACAATTCTAAGCAGTGGAAACTATAATTCTAATTGACGGTTGATACTTTTTCCCACGCAAACCGAAGAGAAAATACCTGTGTATGTACTACACTCTCAGAAAAAAGGGTGTAGAAAGGGTGTTAAATGCAGCTTGGACACCCTCCCCACTGGAAGGGTGTTGTAGGAACACCCCCAGCT
>JARGYV010120858.1:0-35172 GCA_029532675.1 Ornithodoros moubata | reverse complement strand
ACTTTGTGAGAAGAACCATACTTGCACCACCATCAGCATTTCTGCTGAACCGTGCGTTGTAAGCTACCGACAGTGAGAACCTCAATGCCCGTGTATAAATGAAATTGTGGGTTAGACATCGTCTGTCACAACACCTCCGCAATCCCTCTTCGCAAAAGGAGCACTAACCTGACACATAATCTGACTCTTGTTAGAAACTCAAGGATCTTTGAAACGCGCCAGAAAAGATAGAAAGCGATGATTTCTTCTTCAGTTTCCAAAGGCCGTGGTTGTAGCGCCTGGTAAATAACGTTTGCAGCACAACCACACTCGTTTCAGTTTTGGCAGCCAGCGCCAACGGTCTCTGGGGCCGGGTGCGGAGAATTGTAAAACATGGAGCAATGCGGGACGTCGTTTACATAATGACCCATCTGAAGCTGTCTTTCGCGACGTTGAGAATCATTTAGTCACTTGTGCACACATGCAGAATGATGCCCGAAAACCACGATGTATTTTTTTTATCTAGCATTCGGTAGCAAATCTAAGTTATGAATTATCATTGTGGGAACTATTTTTGTCGAGAGAGTGTGGTTTATTTCTTAAGCAAAGAAAATAAATAAAAACTTATACCTGGTATTAGGCTCTTGCAAAACTGCATTCCGATCGCGAGAGTCGTCTTATAATCAGTTACTACTAGTCCATGGCAGATATGCTCATGAAAAGGAAACATGTAATAGCCATTGGGTAAAAAGCTTGTCGTTCTTTAACTCCAAGGAGCAAGCTTTCGGGCAAAGGAAATAGCCCTGCAAATGCAATTCGTCCTCATGGCGTGGAATGTCCGGGAAAGCCTATAACGAAGGACCGCGCAATTTTGTCCAGAGCAGCGTGGTACGGCTGTTCAGCACGAGCTTTCAAATTAATGCAAATACACATTACATTAGCACGGCATATATTTAGTCCAATTACCATAAGTTAAAATAAGGAAGGAGCAATATAATAAAAGTCATTGGCTTTGAATGTCGAAACATGTACAAGACAGTTCATGCAGATTTCTGATATGTGTGTAATCCAGCGTTGAATATATATAGCGCCACTGTCTAGCTAGGTTGCCTTCTTACTTAATGATAATACACACTGTCTCGATACACACCGTACATAAGAATGTTCACGGAGACAGACAATTTTACCCAAAATTTAAAAATACAAAGGGTCTCGATAAACAAAATAATCAAATTCTGCAAAATCAGCTCTTTTGCTCAGACATTTCGCGACAGATAACAATAACTTCTGTTTCCCCTCTCCTCTTTTTCGTAGCAGTCAGATAGACACCACGAATCTTTACATCTCGGTAACGTCCAGAAGAACAGACCACAAAACTGTGGACGGCTCCACTAAGGGCACTTCCGCCTCCACACAGATTCAGGGATGTCAATCTGATGTGCGCTTCAGGTGCAACGCATGATTTCACCGGAGCCAGTAAGTGGTGATCAAGAGAAATGTTCCAACAGATCGTTCTGAGACGAAAGCCGCTTGGAACTGCTCCAGACGCGATCTCCCAGACCGCGAAGACACATGCGCCCCACTTCGAAGTACCAGTCTAGCCAAGTTCGCAGCTTGACAGACTGCTTGGATCCGTGGAGGAGTCTTTGCACGAGAGAAAGAGAGAGAGAGAGAGACAAAAGAAACGAAAAATCTGAATTTGGTCTCCGCAGGATAGGTGACAACGGGTTTGAAATATAATATACAGCTACGATGCTACGTGTGACACTGGAGCTCGTGAACATCGTGTATAATCTGGAAAGAACGGAACAGGCTGAATGTCCTGGGGTCCTCACCCCACTACTAAGCCCAGATTCCAACGTGGTGCTGAATTGATCACACTTCCCTTGGTCAAAATTCTCTATCTGTCCCTAATGCTGAGTTAGTAAAAGTCTCACAGACATGATTTAACACATAACAGGCGTTTCTGTTCAGAACTTCCCTGGCGCTCGATACAAAAAGTGGCCGCTACAATAAATTTTTCATGAAGCTGTTTTCGCATTTACATTGGATTTCTATCGACTTCCTGTAGACCCCCATATCACCATCACCATTTAATTGTTGTTCCTTTAGACCCTTTGCACCTTCGTCACAGTTTCGCGTGACGAAGAATTTTACACAAAAGGAAGAGGGAAACCGTGACATAAGCTAGATTAACCAATGTGTCGCTGTTTTCAGCACCTCACGAATCCCTTTCCTAAAGGACGTCGAATAGAAAGGCGCAGAGCGAAAATTTCACACAACAATATGGCCGCCGTGACGTGACGTACAAATAGCCTGTAGGCCTCCTAACAGCTTGAAGACAAAAAATTCAACGTTTGTTCTTAAAGTCGCTGATATTTCTAAAATGTTTCAGCAAAAATAAACGTGTGTAATAGAGCGACGACTGCAACAGAGTGCAATATAAGGGCAGAAAGAGAGAAGAAAAAAAAAAAAGAATGCAAAAGATGGATAAAATGAAATACGCAAGCGAACTGGTGAATGAATTCCATGTTCAAAAAGCCTGAATTTAGCAAAACCGGGAGACAACGTGACACATGCGGCACGAAGACCCACCCTTTTATATTTCTGGTTTCTCCTAAATTACGCTGACAGCCTTGAGAATACGGCGGAGTTTGAGAAGACAAAAAAAGCAGAGTAGAAGGAAACTGGCGATCCCATGGAGACGAACAGCCAGTTGCAACTTTGTTATGAGCGGGCCGAGTCTCGGACTCTTGTTCAGTGTGGTTATTTTTGTAAATGGCGCGGGCCAAACCAACGCCACGCGAAATGGATCTGTCTGCGCCTTCTCTATTCACTGGTCGTATTTAACCGAGCGTTGATTTTAAGGTCAAGCAAAAAATATTGCACCGTACGTCTATATCGACCCGTTACAAGCGTGACATCTGTCCACACCAAAAGCATCAACCTGACCACAGCAATCTCCAATCGATACGTACGATACCCGCTTTTGGGTAGACACATCAACAGTCTACCCGCATCAACAGAATATCCGGTCACAGGTTACAGGAAATTGTTGCTTCGCCCCAATGTTGGCAGAAACAACCAACGCGCATGAATGGTATAGGGCGTGTACTGCAACCATCACCATAGTAACGCTGCTTATCGATCACTTTTTATATCTTGATTACTTTTCCGGCCTTCTGTAACCGAGGCAATGATAGTGCAGAAAAAGCTTTCCCTTTGTCCCTATTGCTCATCCGCCGGAGCATACCGTCATTGCTGCCATACGGCATAAGCAATGCTGCGATGATTTTTTGTTTGTTTTTTTCATCCTTGGTGATGTCTTTCGTCTTGTTTGTGCAAGGCTCGCTTTCTTCATTTTCTTTTTTTAAGTGTATTACATCGCGCTTAAATATGTTCTGCTTAATAGTGATGTACGTATTGAGAAATACAGCTGCCGAGCTTGCTGGAACGCAGAACCGATCCACAATTCGTTGCACCCTGTTCTCACCAGCGAGAAGGAAAACAGCATTGTAATCTCAGGACAGAGAGCTTAGCGATAATCATATATCAAACAAACTGTACACACCTGTGGCAATGGCTGTCAGCTGGGTGCACCCAGGCAATAGCGAAGATACACACTGTGGCAGGTTAAACCATGGTATAAACCTCATACAGTTGTACGTATTTTACATTAATTATGAGTTTTCAATGGTTCGCATAACACATAAGCTGCCTTCTGCATCTAACGTGACATATAGAGAGGAGAACAAAAAGTCAGTAGGATCTGGGTTCGCGTTCTCTCCATACATCATTAAGTATGAGCAGGTATGTGACTTTCATCTTCACATTCAGCTTCACAGGAGCCCACATTTCGGCACCACTGACATCCGCAAACTAAGTAGCAACAGCTTTTTTAGCGCGAGTAAAGGAAGCGAAATTTACTTGCCCGGAGAGCACAAGTCACGTCACGAATATTCAACGGAATTCGAGCAGTTTTTAGACTTATTGGGATTGACTACAGAGATCCCAGTTGACATGGGGATTATGAAATAATCCTTACCTTTCGCTGAATCTTTTGCTACATGACGTCTCTGGCAAAACCCCCATGCTCCGATGCCATCACCGGTATTATGTTTAAAAAAAAATCATTTGTCACAGCCCAGCAGGTCCCTGTTTCCAGAACTGTTGAGTGCAGTGGTCAAATACTTCAACAGATGACTTAAGAAAATCTAGAACACCGTAAGCGCGCACACACCGTAAGAACACACAGATAGGACAACTTCTGTCAACTAAAAGATTTCCTGTAGCAGGAACAATTTTGAAAGGCGGAGGGAAAGAAAGACGAAACATGAAAAAGGGATGACGCAAACGAACCACGTACGGCTGCCGATTGCAGATAATCCGTTTCTATCAGCCTTATCTGCATGCGGCCACCGAAGCGACTCTTCCTGAGTTCTGGATTGTTCGCATGGTATGGCAGGTACGCACAGCAAGCTGCCTTCGGGTGGAGTTGTTATCTGGACTCTAGAGTAATGGTACTACACGTGTAAAGGGGCCTACCTCCAGTAGGTAGCTCCCTTACCTGATGACAATACACACAAAGACACTCTTCTTGCCAGTGTGTCGCCATTATACCGTGATGACACCAAAGCCATTTCACTTATGTGAACTATGTCTACAAACTTATAATATTCATAGTCTAAAATAGCCGCTTCATCTCATATTTTCTGTACCCTGTGCAATGCAGTAATTGAGAGTATGTCCATCAGTGTCATGTGCACTGCAGTATACAAGCATACAATTGTTTGTATTTTATTTGCTTTTTTTAGCGACGACAAAGCGATGTATTCCCACTCCTTCTTATGCGTAGTCAGGCATTAAATACTGCAAAAATCAAATAATAAGAGATGCCACAGTGCCATAAGGCAACATGTCACAATATCATGAGGAAAACGTCCTCACTCGTAATCACTAAGTGTTGTAAGTAAGTACCTTATTTACATGGCAACATATATGTTTAAACCTACACCCGTATGCTTATGTGTTTAATTTGTACACACGTTGTTCATCCGTACTGTTACTAAATCTTCTGAATGGAGTAGTACTCTTGCCTACCTGAGCACTGCTGATGTGAGGTAAGTAGCTCGATACAGCTGTCCAATTCTGATATGGTCGTTCGTGTTATATACGTACCTGTTGTTCACACGTAGCCAAAGGACTTCGGCGTCGCTCTGCATTTTAAGTATTGTTCGTGCTTACCGACTTCGTTGTACGTTGCTGCTAAATTTATAGCTATTGCTATCAAGGTACCGGCTTTGCCCCCCTGCATAACGCAATAAATTGATTTTTTTTTTATCCAGAGGGTCTGAATGCACACTACCTTTGCCTTAGGCTATGCTCATACCTTTTTAGGTGCAGTTGGGAAAGGACGTTCACTGACTGCCTGGCGTCACGTTGGCACCTGGATGGGTTCGCATATCCAATCTCCCGATCTTCGATGACACCCTGATGACGCGGCTTCTAATGTATTAGTTCATTCGTACTGGCATGTCAAGTTCAGACCACTTCGAATGGCAACTGTTCCTGCTGGCGTTACAGTCGTTTTGTTTTTCGCTTCTGTATGCCAATGAACTTGCTCTCAGATGACGATCATTGTAGCCTCGCCCATGTCAGTGCCTCTCTCTTTGCTCTGTTTAATTTTTCCCTCTTTTTCGTTGTAAACAAAACAAAACTTATGTGATACCGCATGCAGATTTAATTATTATTTGCATATACTGTGAACATCTGAATCTGTCTCCACTTTCCATATCTGTCCACACACTGACAGGTGTGTTACAGAAACAAATTCCTATTAACTGCACTATGGAATATAGAGCCGACGCATATTCTATCACAGTATCTTGCTACACCTCCTCCTTGAGACTGCGCTTCGCTGACAATGCCCCGAAACCTGGAGCCGAATGATGCATTTCTCATAGCAAGAGCCGATCGTGCGAAATGAAATGTTACGCCAGTCGACCCGACGAGTAGAGCTGCATAAAATGGTGCACAAATCACTGCACAGTCGTATTGTGTTCACACTGATGCGAACTGAGAAGCACGAGACTCGAAAATCTGAAGGGAACGGCAATTGTTGCAGATTTTGCAGATTTTGCCTTCCTGAAAGTGCAGTTATCCTGTCATTAATTTGTACCTTGCCTTCAGAAGACTTACACAAAATAATAGCAGTAACAAAAAGTAAAAAAAAAAAAATAACAGCTTTGTGTACTAGGTAGATCCTAATCTTTTCTTTGCTGGTCGTCCATATTTGATCGGTGGTTGCTGTGGTCTTTGGCGGACAGTATTCTATATACTTATTGTAACTTCTGATCAGCGACGCCCGATTCGCCACACTCAGCCACTGCCCACTTAGTTTAAAGTACTCGTGACAACAAATTTTTCTTGAAAATTTTTTGCTCGAATATTTGCTCGAATATTTGAGGGCGGAAAATATAAAACATTCCTACAAAGTTTCGCCACAATTGGCCCAGTAGTTTAATTTTAAATCGAACTCGCCGTAATGCGCCTCGCGGCTCCTCCTCGCCCTGCCAGAGAAGAGAAACAGTGACGTCACATACACTTTGGCACACTCCTCTCCCTGACGGCATTTTGTGGTATCGCAGTAATGGTTTTCACATCATTTTAACTCAAATAATCTTGATGAACTGTCTTGGTGAACTTATCATATAATTTTTGTTGTTGATCATCGCAGGCTAAGTGAGGAATTGCGCCTCGGACAAAGCCCATTGAGAGTGTTGATATGCTGAGAACTAAAAATGGTGAGCCAGTACACACATTGGGAAAAACTGACTTGGCTTCATTTTGAACCCGGCTTTATCAAACTTGAAAAGCGATTACATGACGAGCCCATGCCACCGAACTGGAAGGACGAAGTACTATTTATTGGGACGGGTGACACTTGTAAAGGGGACCGGTGTCCCGTTTCTCCAATTCCCGCACAAGTACATAACACACGAACACTGGGCACACTATAATACTTATTTACATTCTGTGATGCTGAGGGGGTCTTGCGGTTCTTAATCCCGCGTGCAAACGTTAGTGGCTGAAGAACTTAAAAGTTATTTGTGGTGAGATTAATAGTACTGAACTGAATGTCATCTTAACGGCTGTTTCTGCTGTGACAGAAACGATGAAGAATGTTTGCACTAAGACCCTATGTATGCACACGTACACACCCTTAAATGTAGGTACCTCTTTTTTTTATTTTTTATTTTTTTTGAATTTCAGCATATACATCTGTTCCATTACAACTACCGTTGATCCTCTCTTGCTTAATTTCTCTCCCGAGAAGAGAATTGAAGAATGCGTCATCCATTAGTCGTGTCATGTATTTTGGCTAGGGAAGGGTAACACAATTACGCTCACGAAAAAGCTTAGCGTACTATTTTACTGGGGGCAAGCCAATAGTATTTGTGTTGGAAATGAAAGCGAAGGAAGCCTCCTGTGGCGCTGGAGGAAAGCCAAGCTTGTCTTGAACGGCTCACTCGTTGGTCCGCTTTCTATCACTGGCTGCATAAACGCGAGCGGCATGTGGTCGGCGACATGTTACCCTTATCATCACTTCCTCCGCTGTGTGTTTTCATTTTGCACACCACCCAGCGCCTCAATTAAACGGAATATTAGATCGTCAATATTTATTATGTAACTGCGCCGTGCTTGTTTCACATGCGCTTCCAAGGTATCTTTCTTTCTGCTATTTCGGACTTTACGATCACAGACAGCGCCTAAACATTGCCTCTTTTTTAAGTTTTGCTCTCTTTTCGGCCGCTCAAGACAGCGTCTTGTTGAGGTGAAAAAGCTGCTGGCTCGGCCAAACGCGGTGCAGAAACCGCCTTCAGGTTTTCCAGGACGTGAAGGAGGATTTTTTTGGGGAAGCGGGCATTTCTGGAAGGTATACTTAGCCATCATTTGCTATGAGCACGCATACTACCAGGCCTTCACCTGGCGATTCACATTAGGTGCTCGGAAAGTAAACTTTGAGACGCGCATTCTGAGGATAGTAGAACATATTCATGTATAGGTGACTAACTGTCAAGTAAGTAACTTCGCCGCATACACGATGGGAGCCATATATCATGAGAAAAAGGCGTACGCCCACCATTAGCTACCTATGATGTAAGCGAATGACGATTCAGAATGATCCTTCAGAATGACAATTTGCTTGCATCGTGCTACGAGCTGAAGTGTGTTTCTAGAGCATATGGAAAACATTGTTTTACCAGAGAAGCGATATACGGGGCAGTCACTGCGCCGGTGGAGACCTAAATACATCTTTTCAAATATTTACTTTAGAGATGCAAAGTTTGTTATGAGACCCACCAAAAAATTACGACTTCAGGGAGCTGAGGACTGGTACAGCTCCCGCGTACTCGAAGACTCACCACTTACAGTAATGAACATTGAAAGAGAATCGTTGGAGAAAGTCTAGTAGTAATAGCTTTTTTTTTTTTTAGTTACTACAGGATGCGACAGTTAGGAGACCGACAGTACTCCAGAGACACCTCAGCTACAAGACGTAAATATTTCAAAAGAAACGTGTGCTGAGTGCACGCCTCCATGAATACGTGCACATCATTCTCCGAAGCGTTTCGTTAGAAAGTTCAAACACCCCCGACGAAAGGGTTGACGTCACACTTTGCCCGGTTATTATCTAGGTATTTGTGGTTCCTTGTCTCCTAACATAATCAGGACTGGGAACCAAGAAGAGAGTTCTTCCGGGGGTGGTGCTCAAAAGAAAAAGCCTGAATTATCAATAATGTATTGTTGTACAAGACTTCGGGGCAGAGCCTGTTCTTCTTCAAGGACGAAAATGTATGGGCGACATTCACTTTATATGCAATATCAAGAGAAAGAAGGAATTGAAGCACGAACATTAGAAAAAAAAAAAACAAACAAACACCACCGTCATAACAAGAGGGAGAGAGTAATGCGCAGTAGTAATATTTGACATGAAAGTCATTGCGAGCAATGTATTTCACAACAATGCATTCTTCAAACTGTCTTTTCTTTTAGCACCGGAAAGAAAGAAAAAAATTAAAAAAAAAGTATAGCGCATATCTTAATCCCGATAAAATTTTAAGGGCTGAGTGAAAATGCGTCAAACGTTTGCGAGAAAAGGAACAACGAAATTCAGAAAAGAGAATGCGCTCTCATTGTTATATTCAGCATTTGTGTATGCTCAACGTTCACGGTGCATTTCATCTGCATGAGTCTCGTAATCAATTGCTCTGGCAAAGAGTCCTTCAATGGGTTGCAAAGGAAAAAACGTTGTTCACTAAGAAAAACGAAAGAAAGAATTTCAAATACAAGGAGATCACTTCCAATCATTATTCTCTGATTGAGCGGCAGAAGCGTATCGTGTTTCCCCCTTTTATGGGAATGAGGATAAAATTTTTTAAAAATTAAATAACAATAATAGCATAAATAAACCTAAAGTCGGCGCAGCTCGGCAGCTTTCACTTCTAGCATACGGTGTTTCCTTAATTATTATCATTATGAATATTGGAACCATGTTAAGAAAAATATACATGCTCAGTATCAACTCTCTCTTTGCGAACGGCATGTATGAACTGGTGGACCTTATATAATCTAATGTGATAATAAATATCTCAGTGTTGACTAATTAACTAGAATTCGTTAATTACTTTTAATTAGAGATTTTCAGAGAGCGCCGGAATGTCAGTGCCTAGCCGCGCGATAGTCAAATCTAGCCCACTTGAAAGCCCACAAAAAGCTCCCAAAAAAGCGCGTGTTTCGGCTTATCTCATTTGCAAAGAGATAGGAAGTAAAACAAGTACTAAACTTGCAACATGCCGCCAGCCTTGGCAGGCAGACCGCACGCCTCCCCCTGTTAACGATACACCACCACCACCACCACCACCACCACTAAACAGATCTCGGAAAACCGGCGATAGTTACCGCGAGCGGGTTTTCACGAGAGCAAAGCTGCAGGTTTATTTGACCTCGGGTTCTTTTCAAAAGAGACCTAAGGGTAGAGAACATCACTTAACCTAATTGTAGTACGTCGCTTGCAAGAGAGTTACTGTTCGATTTGATTTGGGTATGCCACCTAGAACAAAAAAGCTCCATGTCATACCATTTCATTCAAGAATATCTTCTTCTTCTGCCTTCTCCTCTCTGGACATTTGCCAGGATGGCGTTTAGCCACTACTTAACATGAGTACATGAGGGGGAATTAATAATAATAACCATAATATATAATATCTCGTCGTCCAACGTGAAGTCATTTCCCTCTACAAACAACTGTAACTTTCCCTGTCATATATGGTGGCTACTATAGACAGGCTTTGTCTCTAGGTGGTGCTAATAAATGGCTACTCTCCCGTTAGCCTGCGTAGGTTTTCGAATTTACATGCTCAGCGACCTCCTTCAGTCAGTTATCACGCTGGAAGCGAAAACGACGTGTATCGAGTTTTTATATTTTTTCATCAAATATTTGTATCCATAAAAAAAGAGAGACGGAGAAGACACGGCATATCTCAAGTAACGTCTCTAGTTTTATAAACCTTTCTAGTTAGATAATACAGGAGTGTGTTGCTCGTGCCTTTCCTCGTTTAATATGTCATTTCATGGTCATCCAATTTCTAGTCTCTGTGACCTATATGGAAACTTATAAATACATAATTTGAGATGACGCAGTGCAGCACCAATTTTGAGAGATGAAGTATTGTTGGAGGGTGGCTTTTGAGAGAAGCACATGCATATAGGTACGTGAGCGGACACTGAGCGATTGCCTTTCGTGTTTGCACAATTCGTAGCAGTAGTTTTTCCCAAAAGAGTAACAAAAGCAAAGGGTGAAGTCAGCATGTACCAGTTAATTTGCCAAAGGGCGAGCGCAGTTGCGAGCAGTCAACTTCAGACAGCCTCGAGCACGCAGACGTTGCCAGACGTGCTAGACGTCGAGCGATTGCATGCTCGCGTTCGGCTCCTCTAACGATTTCAGCAAAGACATAGTGTGCAAAGTTGCGGTCGATAGCGATCAAGTGTTGAGGAAGAAATACGAAGGAGTGGACCAGAGAGGCAGAGTAAGTAGCGGAAAGTCGTGGGTGAACAGTGTTGCAGGAAGGCAGGTGCTGGCGACAGCCACTCATTGGCGTCGGGCGCCACCTAGACCAGACTACACTACAGCCGGCCGATTAACTCATTAAGGCGACTCGTGGCTTGTCCCCAAGCAGTCGAGGTGGCAAGGCTTAGGGGGAACGTAGAAGAGCATCTTTCACTAACGAACGACGCATTGGGGCGGAGGTGCCGACAGCTCTGTTTGGATGGGCGTTTCAGGTACCGCACATGCGTCAGTGGAAGGGTCATCAAGTTGACGGGAAAGGGGAAAGCTGAATCATGCCCCTGTGTTTGGTTTGTTCGTTCCCCTCTAAGATCACCATCTTAAGCCACCAGGGGTGTCACGTTCTTTGTTAATGCCAGTTCCCCCAGGCGGCTCTCGCAGTGAACAAAATCAAAAGTCATCTCGGTACCGGTCGATGAACCATGGACCAGGCAGGACAGAATAGACTCATACTGAATGCTTGTTCGTCCCAAATATCGAGACATCATGCATATAAGTAACAGCCGCGTTTCGCATTCTCCAGAGTTGTGATGAACTAGAGAACGTAAGTCACTGCTGAACCACTGAAGTCAATAACACTGCTAAACCACTGAACCAGGCACACAATCCGTCTTGCGCGATGAAACCAGGGCCCGTTCGGACAATATTTGAGCACGCTTTTCACTAATGTTGCATAACTTCGACAGCGCTTTGCCCTGAGTGCTAGCGAACCCTGCACACATTTTCAACTGGCGCGATTACAGCGACAAAAGGCGCCGACTACAAGCACAGCTCGTCATCGTTGACAGCCGCCCCTTTCTGTCACCTCGGCCCTTCAATCACTGCAGTCCGATTCAGGACACCCCTACGACATATTGTCAGGTTCATTGAATGGACCGGCTTAGCGAACGCACTGCTTACCACGACCACCCCACATCGCTACAACGGTCATCATCTTCTCATCATAACTCACATTCAGGCCTATGACCATGGGGTAGCATTCCAGAGTGGAAAACCCCACTTCATTCATAATCCTAATATTATCGTTGTTATGCAGAAAGCGCATGCCATGCTCACTGGGCTGCTAAAGCTGTTGAGCTTTAAAATCGCACTCAAGTATGCAAACGGGCAACGTCGAAGCATGTTGAAGACGGCGGTTTGAAAATTCCTCCGGCGAGAAAATTGCGACGGGAAGAACGAATTAAGCAGGTGGTCAGTCTTTCGTATCTTCATACTTCGCTTTGCGATTGTTGAGCTCTCCATTCCGGTTTTCGCCCTTCCCCAGGAACTGCGTAAAAAAAGTCTGCGGTGAGGAGAGTCGGTTCACGAAAATCATCCACAGTACCTTTATTTGTGAGCTTTACTTTGTTTCTCACAGCATCGCAGTCGTGACTTGGCAGCTGCGGATCCGTGTTCTTTCTCTTCCCTCTTCGAACAGCATTCCATCGGAAACGCGGTGCGTAGAGTAGTGGACTAGAAAATGACCGGGTGTGCGCGTGCTTCAGTTACCCCAAGACCCCCTGACACGTCCGTGAGAGACTTTCGTTGCAGCGCACATCCCGTTTTTCCTGAAGCTATCGTTGCCTCCTGCATGCTGCTGAGTACGCGCGTACAGAAATGCATATGCCAAGAGCTCCTGGGCGGTACTATTAGCTGCGCCCTCATTTTCATATTGACAGCGTCATCAGAAAATATAACATAATAAGTTGCGAAACAGCGCTACAGTCGTCAAGAGTTTAGCGTGGTTACTGGCGGCACTACAAATTAAAAAAAGTAACGCGACACCATCACTAAATAAAAGTAGCGCAAAGGGTTGTCGGCTGCTTGCCGCTACTGGACCTGGATCGCACAATGCAGTACAGTACGGATTCAATTAAATGAAAAGCTATGATTTTGAAAAGTAACATAGATAATGGTAAGTTTAAGCAAGCAGGAAAATGGTATGGGCGCAGATATTTTAGGCACGGTGAGGTTAGTCTCTCGGAAGGTGCTTTTGTAACTTTGTATATGTACACATGCAGAGCAGAATGAACGTACAGTGCGAGAGGGGGAGAGAGAGAGAAAAAGAAAAGCTCGAGCAGCTTTAGTTGGCTGCAGAAGGGACGCCTCAACGGATGCTGAAGCTGCTCTTGACGTTATCGTGCAGCGGTCTACAAGTCTACACTTTTCAGTCGACTGCTTCTGTTTGTACAGCGTTTACTTCCACGCGTTACTTGCTTATTGATATTTTTGTCACAAGTCCTACACGTCAGCGCATGATCATTTCATTTCGTCGCATCTTTGCCGTTCTGTGTTCCCTGGCTCCCCCTAGTTCTGTCCGGCAAGACGCTTAGTTTCCCGACAGAGTGAACAAGACATAGAAACGCTAATGTGAGATAAATGGAAGAACTGCATCTTTAATCCAAGACTCAAGCAGTCACTCAGAGACTCCATTATGTGGAGCTCAGTCACGGAGTGCCATGACTCAGGGCTCTTAATGTGTAATACAACAGCCATTTCACCCATTAGTCATCAAAGGGTTATCCCGTGTATAGGGACGATCCAAGGAATGGTTGCATGCAGTCCCGCCCAAGCAATTATATGTGCTGTTTGTTGTGACGTACCTCGTGACTCACGCATTGTTTGACTTCCGCGCAGCCACCTTACAAGAACGCTATAGTCTTGACGAAATATTGTAGCAAACGAGACACTTAGGAGCCAGGTCCACGTGGGCTGTACATAGCTCACTTCCAGCAATAGTGTTTAAACAAACGGACCAAATTGAAAACACCATGCACTAAAACATTAGGAGTGCATAGGCGCCGGTGTTCGACGGTGTAGCATTAGTAGATAATGCCAAGAAACGCCTATAGCGTTCATCGCATACGTCGTATGCTAAGGAGTGTATATGCTGAGACACGCGTCCATCTACGTCCTTCAAGATGGCCAGTAAGACTGACCATAGCGTAAAGCCTTGCGCTTCAACGCATGATCAAGAAGAGTCCCTCAAAAAGCGGCTGAGATGATCCGCCATTACCTATTACAATGGAGAGAAACGGTCCGGTACAGCTTTAACTTGGAAGTTCGATGAACTGCACTAAACGAGCAATAATTCTGCGCCGGCCACGGCTGGCCATGAATATTGGGAGGCGATTTAAGCAAGCTTAGACAAATGACATATATATGTATTCGTCGAAACATGATAAGACAATCGGACACAAGCAAGTTTTCTGTGTTCAAAGTGAACAGAAATAGGAGAAAGAGTCGCTGAAGCTATCGCAGTATTCGTGCGTATTTCATCGCTCACTATGACTTGTTACAAAAGGATTCAAGAACAAGCTAAATGACACACTCGCATCCGTGAAGCTACGAAGGCGTTGAAGGTAATTCTGCGTGCTTAACTTTCACATCACGTGCACAGAAAATTCTCTACTTCACCAGAGCTACACCCCACAGCCAACCGTTGCCTATTATAACACGAAGCACACACACATAAATAAAATGGTAGAGGAAAAGTCTGGGGCGTAGCGCGATGGCTGCGTGAGATCAGCGCAAGTCGATTAATTCGGTCGGTCGCCCAAAAGACAGCAGATGAAAGCTGGGGTTTGTTGATTTTGTCCCACGAACCGAGCATTATGAAAACCAAGCGGAAAAGCAGGCTGTCAGCTCTTGCTAATGAGCATGCGCAAGTCCGGAACTAGTATACACCGTTGACAGGTAAATCATTCCAACTTCTTCAAGACAACCTGCAACTGTAAGCAGAATGTGGAAATATGGAGTGTAAACGGTGCCGTGAACAATCTTGTGTGGAGAACTTGCGTTCATGCCAAGCGACAGATTGTTTGACAGGGCTGTTTTTAAATATGGAGACTGACGTTGCATGTTAACTGAAAAGTCAGAATGGACGTACCAGGGTCCACACTTGAACTGCTTTTTTAAACAATGTTTTGAAAACATGATGAATTTGTTCCAGGAAAATACTGAAACGGATGGTCGCTATTGAAGGGATATACTCATGCAAGCCGTTACGAGAGCTATTCGCTCTAATTACACTCAACTAAAAACATTACTTCATCAGCGTGTGTAAACTCTTCCACGTACATGTTGAAGGAAAGAGAACGAGGATAGGGGAGCTCTGATATTTCCTAAGTGGGAGTTTTCCTGTCAACCTCAAGGCGTAGCCCGTCACAACAATATACTCTCCAGCAGCTTACAAACTGAGCTGTCCGTGAAGGAGCCAACAGTGACATGGTATGACAGTGACATGGTAACAGTTACATGGTATGACATGCTTCCGATGGTATTTACTATGAACTGAAGGAGAGGAGGGAGTCCTGTCCGTCTTTTCCACTCTCACCATTTGTCTGTGAACTGGTCTGATTACCGAATGGCTTACTTTACCTCATTTTCGTGTCAGGCAACCTGTCGGGTCACAGCACAGCAGTTAATGTGACCTTTCACATGTCCCCGTATACTGGTATGTGCAGTCGATGTGCTACAGCATCATTTCAATACTCAGGCATTGGCAACAGAATGACAACGCCTTCGTGATGTCGAACGGGAATATGTAGGTGATATAAATTTCATTGAATGATCTTCCCGCAGTCCTGTTAGCCTTCCTGGTATAGACTAATCAGGCCCAACACGGATCACCAGCCCCGATAGGGTCCTGTAAGACCTCATTGAGGATGCCATTACGCCCCATCCTGTTCGACTTGGATAACGTATGACCCCTCTGACCTTAGACCCTTCAACGCAAACAGTTGCGACTGGACAGGCCTCTGCAATTATGACTTCCCCCGGAACGTTGGCTACCTGGCGCGCTCCCACCCGCGACGGTTTTGCCTTTCCACATATATTTGTTTTCTCAGACTCCTGATGAGATAATGAGCGTTGCTATGCTGGAATGCCTACACACCCACCAGAACCCACGGTGAAAGTATCATTTTCAATGAACTACTGTACACACGGAATATCGAGAAGTCGCGAAAGCTATAGGAAATAGGCTAACTTGTTTACTGTCGAAACGTGCATGCGTCTTCTATAATTCTACAGGATGCCGCATGCTGCAGTAAGACAGAGGAGGCGAAAATTATCAGTACGTTACTCTCACGTATGTGGACCCTGTAGTGCAGATGGCGTTTTGTAGTAAACGACGAAAAAAAGAAGAAAAAAAAAAGAAAAAGAAAAGAGAAGGGGAAAAAAAAAAAAACGTATTCGGAGCATTTACGAGTAATTTCTCTCTGCGTTACCAGCAGTATCCTGTGCTTATTTATTTTATTTCTTATTCTCTGTGCGTATTTATTTTACATGAACTGCTCTAGCCTTTGGCTCTGTGACTAACCAGTTTTAGTGAAATGATGTTACAGGACACTTGCTGTGGATGCCTAATTTCTCGCGTGTTATTTCATGATAACTGACGGCGACTGAAGTACACGCGTCAATCATTGAGATAACACAGCACTTAATGGCGCCACAGCTGTTGTTTCCAGCTAGTAAACTTAACCGGTGTTCGTGTCATCCCGTTTGCTGATGCCTCCTTCGTATCAAATACGAACGCGTTGCACCCGAAAAATTACGTCTGACAGAGTCGCTTGCAACTTGAAGGGCACCAGTTGCTATTGGGACGTGGGATGTGATCATTCAGATGATATCTGGAGCGTACATGTGCAACCAAAAAACACTTCTAGCCGACATTCTCAACAGAGAAATGTACTGACAAGTTTATCTTCATACATCGCTCTTCGGACTCTGCTACTCTTTGTCCGAGTCCGACAAAACGAAAGGAAAGAAAAAGAAAACATTTGCGGTGGTCCGCCAAAGTTGATAGGAGAAACTATTACTGATGGCTTTGTTGGTGGTGGTTCGACAACCGCATGTCATCAGCAAGGTGTTGCAGCGTCCGTGGGCCGTCCTTGAGCCACACGGCGCGTTCACCCGGAGGCTGTTTTCGTTTGAATCGCGGCCCCGGGGAAAATTTTTCTGCCAGATGTCTTTGAACTTCGCCAATGGTGGAATTCAGCTCGCTTTGAAGTCTCTTCAGAGGGTGCAAGTGCATTAAATCGACAGCGCTTCGAGCTTTGAAGGCATTATGTGGGCACTGAATGATACAAACACGGCCGATACAGATTATTCATTACTTTGATTCTTCAACTACTGTTACCCTTGTGATCATCGTGACCATCTGTATTCAGATAGCTACTAACCGCATAATGTGCGCCGCTTTCTTTTATTCAGTTTTTTTAATTTCTTTTTCTTTCCATCTACATACATCCATATTTCTCTTATTGAATTCAGTAATGCACGAAGCGTAGTTTCCGGCAGTGCAGGTTGTAATCTGCTGAACATGGTACGTTCAGCGCGCCGTCATATAAAATATGCAGTTGACAAACGTTTAGCTTCTCTTGGCAGCGGCAAAGTGGCGGAATCATGCCGCAGCATGCATAGAGTCGTAGCAGGCAGTGTTACCTGAACAGGGCGTAAACGAACCAGTCTCTAGACTGACTGATCATCGCCCACCCACGTCACCTGCACGCGTAGAAAGACGGAATTCGTAGAGCACGATACAGATGTTTCTCTCCCATGACGCAGACATCTGGACTGATGAGGCTTTAAGATTGCGCCGCTGCCTTAAGATAGAAAAGTGAGCTCACCATGCATTGAATATTCAGCACTCACATATAAAGCAGTTCTTTATCTCTCAGGGATTTTCGTTCAAGAAGCTGTGACTCCGTGGCTGTATATACTCACACTGCAAGCTTCGCGGACCATATTCCCGCTAGAAGTACAAAGATGTGTAGAGCATGTAGATTCAGACTGAATAAGGAGAGACCAAGAATCAAACACAAGCGACACGTCCACATGCAACTTGTGTTTAGCTCCTGGATACTGTTTTTTTTTTTTTTTTTTCTGTGACCGCCACACCATGTACATTCCTGTAACAACATAGGTTATGAATTTCAAATTCACCTACCTAGTATAAAGAAAACGATAAAAGGTTGGTGTGTATTTCTAGCTGCATGATCCGAACAAGGCCACGGGTGCGTAAATTAGTGGAGTCCGTAAGCGTAATACCTATTTATTATTTCTTTATTATTATTTACTTTCTTTTAGCGTATCACCCCGGATATTTTATGTCACATTGACTAGAGCTGCTCCTGCGCCACCTCATGGTGTGACACTTTTCAGTTAAGGATTTGGCTCCTTTGTCCGTAACTTCAGAACCTCAGTCTACGCTAGCGATGATCTTAGTGGCAGACGAAGTATAAGAAGTAGTATAATCTCTGCGGCTGCTTCCAACCTGAGGCATTTTGCTTAAACATATACATCTCACGCTGCGCTCGGTTCCGCAGCTAACTAAATTCCTATGCTTTGCCAGCTTGGTGACTCGCAGATTGAATTGTTTGCCGAACACTTCAAAGAAAAAAAGCGACTGAATACGATTGCCCTGTGCATTACTGCAGCGGTGGTGCACTCGTTTTTACGTTCGCTGAAACCCTTCAATCAGGTGCCGCCTCACATGTTTCCTTCAAACGTGTCCACATGCCCCCAAAAAACCGTACAGCGCATGTTCATATCGTACACCACAAGTAAATTAAAAACAGCAAACAACGAGTCGCTGCGATACAAACGTTCGCAAAACATTTGTCATCAATGAGAGTGGACGATCCTAGCTTACTTTCACCTCGAGCGCCAAGGCAACGTTATTATCCCAAGGCGGCCGCGACCCATGAAGAATTTTCGAAAGGCATGTGCCAGAGGAATCTAATTGCCCAACAGCCCCAACTGGGCTTTGTTACTTTGGCGGCAACCGCCTCCGCGGCCGTTGTGTGGGACGCTCTAGACGCCCAGTATGCGAGGACGAAGAGGAAAGGGAAGCAGACGGATCATTAGAAACCTCTAATGCCTCTAATAACGCGTGTCAGCATTCAAGTTACGCGGCTCTGCTTTGGCCACAGCATCTCAATTGTCCAGCGACACATACAGCCTATTTGTGGGGTTCCTCTCCCAGTCTGCGCTGGGTCGGCAGCTACTTATCGCGTATGCGTGTGCAGCTATATGATTAGCACGGAAACACAGGGAAGAGGATATGGCAAAGGATCACCGTACAGCGTTATTTCATTGACTTATTTGCGTGCGTGTCAACTCTTGTTGCCAGAGTACGATCCCCACCAGTTTGCTTGCCGAGTGAACTTCTTATTGGAAACTGGTAAAGATAATCCCGCACTTTCGCCCCAAAGGTTATTGCGTCAGAGTAATTTCTGCTTACAAATAGTTATCATACCCCGAAATACAATGGACAGTTTATTTTAGTTGCGAATACATCTTTCAACATTAGCACAGAGGGAAGCAGACTGACCAAACTGCTTAGTGCAAGAAAGCCGATGGTCTGCACTTTCCACGCAAGAGGATGGAAGTTCCGTAAGACAAAGTAGAGTTATATGCTATACACTGACACGTAGTTCCCGCGACTCAGAACTCAAAATTTTAGAAGGAAGGAAGCAGTGAATCTCTTAGTAAGCCATAACAATTAGAAGGCTCCATCGTTCCCAAGAAGTTCATAAGAGCACTTGATGAAGCTCATTCACATTGTGGCAGCAATGTAGGGGATGTAAGCAATAGTTGCTGGCACCGTGTTTCGAAGATTTCCGGCGCACGTCAAAAGATCCCTAAGTGATCTAAATTATCCGCAGTCCTACCCTGTGGCGTCGCTCATGATCACAGTTGTCTCGCGACGTAAACCCACCAATTATTATTCATTCGCATTGATTCTGAGGAAGTTACAGCGGGGTTTGAAAGAGACCTTACGGTGACATATCCCCTCTTCCTGTCCCATCGGGATATACAATCAGAGGTTAATCTGAACATCAAAGGCCATGAATGCGCCAAATATTAGCACGATATCGTCGAGTACAAGGACGTTTTCCCAAGAAGTCTAGAAATTCCTTTCATTTTTTTTTCTGTCTTTTTTCTTCAGCATCCCTTCTATATGATGAAGCCGCTGTAAGTTCAAGGTTATGAGCAAGAACATTGGGTTCACATAACTCGACCCAAGGAATCCACGTCAGTGATAAATCGCTAGTAATTGTTTGCAGGTGCGCCTTCTTCTCGCCCCTCCATCGCCTCTTGAGGCCCGAGTCCACTTGTCGTAGCCCTTATCAGCGCTACCATCGGCCACAAATAAAGCTCGGGTATCCGCTAAAACGCCCGGACCACAAGTAGAATTTTTAAAAGCTTAATTTAAGAGAACAGGATTAAAGAACATCCGACAGGTGCAGTAGCCTATGGAGGCGGCCTGTCTTCAAGTGCTTACCGTGCCGCGGAAAGAACCGGAAAGTACTCTCCGCAAGGAAAAAGCGCACACCAACATAAAATCATCGCCTGCCAGTTTGTGAGCATCAAAGGACTGCTCCCTGTGAGCCATTGATGCATGCTCTGCAACGACATCAGCGTCCGCGCCTGGTCGTTTTCACCGAGATGCGGTTTCTACACCCCTTCAGTCATGATCCACTCTTATTTCGAAAAATACTGAGCGTTAAGTAAGTAATCAACCGGTATTCGATAAGTTTGTGAGCAAGTGACGCAAGTGCTTCCGGTGGACGATGGTAACGTATTGTCAGGTATCAAGCAGCCTGCCTGCAGATATGGCGGCGTGTTGCATGGGGGGTCACTTTCAGCAAACTACGCTGGCATACGCCATTATGAGGGGAGAAAACACGATTCCACACGAGTCGAAGACGTCGTGGGAGAGAAGCGATACTATCTGGGCAGGGGGACAGCACAAGAGGCTGCACAAGTGACATCGTTACAACGAACAACTCGTGATAGAGACGTAATTGATATTATTTTTATCTTTTTACAAAAAGTAGTGCCAAATTCATTCATCTCTATATAACTGATTATCGTCTTACTGTAATTAGATTTGCTTCCCGCAAATACCCGCGCACGTCCGTCCGTCGAAAGCCGTTCTAGCAATTCTCATAGTGGATTCATAGTTGCTTCAGTGGGCAGGGAGAGTAAAAATCACGCTGTTCTTTTACCACAAGCTACAGGAGAGTGGCTCAAAGAAACAATCCCTGCTCCCCACGCTTTTGTGGTACGACATCGATCGACTACTACGTAGGTCGTCAAAAGACCTGTTGCTGGCACCAGTCAAACACCATTTCTTCTAGCTGCAGAGGACTCATAGGTCGTGGCCCTACGTTGCGAGACAACCGTGATCGACATTTTCTATATAGCATACGTGACCCAAAAGTCTAAATTTGCGTCAACTTTGCAACAGCGTGCCAGCTGTGAGCGGTGGTCGCGAGCGCTAGCCTCCATTTTGTTTCCACCTGCATCATGTGCGGAGAAGAAACACATGCGCACACGTACGCGCGTATGCGTGAACGTGTGCGTGCTTTTCTTTTCTAATAATAATAATAATAATTCGTGGGCTTACGTCGCGAGAACTTTTCTTGACTGAAATTCTGAACTGGTTTCAGCAGTTCAAGTCGGCCCTCCAGTGGTGGCTATTTTATTCTAACAGGGCATTAACGGTGTCCACCTGTATAGGACTCTTCAGCCCAATGTGGCCTTCGGTGACACGAACTGGACATTCAAGGTATACTGAAAATATAGTACGATTTGCGAGGAACAATTTTTGCAAATTTTGCGATCACAGTTTTTCCGCGAATTCTAAGTCCCGCGAAATGTTATTACTGAAACGAGGAGAAATAGAGGAGGTTCACCAATCGGTAATTTTGTTTGTTAATAACGTTAGCAGCGTATGGACATCCGCATGCCGCCCAAAGCGTAGTTTTTCACACATCTTCGATCACTGGCCGCACACTTATCACAACTTAACTGACCCACTCAGAAAAGCTCAATTCGTAACACAATTGCACATGATTCACATCGCGCAATAAAGCTCCATGGAATACTCCTATCAGCCCCCACCATGGAAAATTAAAAATCATTAAGACAAATAAATTATAACCACTATTTCTAACTGAAAACTTCTACTGATTTTCATTCATTGACTCAAGTGGCAAGATGACGCCACTCAATAGGTTCAATGTGGAAAAGGTAAGTACTCCTCACTGAGTGAAACAGTGCAGGGAAGCTGCATCAATGAAGCCATGCCCCTTGCCCCCATGAACAAGTTAGGTCTTAGCCGAAAGTATGTCCACATGCATAATGGGAAAGTTGTCACAGTGAGAACAGATCTGGCTCTCTGTACATGGAGACAATTTCGCCTGATCATCACCTGATTGTAGTGAGGGCCTGATGCCAGTAAACATGATAAAGGGAGTCTCCACCATTCAAGAACAATACTACATAGGCTACCAGTAAGTGACCTATAAATGGCGCAAGTGTAATTCCAGTAAGATTTCCTTGTGACCAGATTGCTTCAGGATGCATAGTGAAACAGAGGTGCTGGTGCAACTCACGAAATGCTTCATGGTACCCTGACAAAAATACAAGCTGTATATCTGCTGCGTGTTTGCATCATTTTTTATTTTATGCTGCATTTTTCATGTACTTTTGCTGCAAACTTCCCAAAACAGCAAAATACAGCAAAAAGCAATAAAATGTCTTGCTGCAATAATTGCAAGAGAAATGTAGCTTCCTGCTACAATTCTATGGTGTGACTGGAAAAGCAGTGAAAATATGCTGCATTCTGCTGCACTTTAGCTGTAATAGGAGAAACAGAGCTAAATACAGCCGATTCATATTGGCAGCAGGCCTGCTGGAATTTCACTGGTTCATGTTGTAAATCACGTTCCTGAAGAACACCATAAAATACAGCAGGTATCTGCTGACAGCAAGCCTGCTGGAATTTTTCTGTAAATTGTAGTAAATCACATCTGTTTGTAGAGCAGGAAAAATGCAGCAAAATACAGCAAATTTGCATTGCTAGCAGACCTGCTAGAATTTTACTGACTTTTGTACAAAATCACATTGAGGAGGAGCAACTCAAAATACAGAAAGCTCCTGCTGGTGGTAGACCTGCTTAAAAATCCTGTCTCTCATTATAGTGATCATAGGAAATGTGCTGCAGTAAGCAACATGCTGTTATTGAAGGCAGTCCAGCTAGAATGTGGGTTATAGTGTAGCAACAGGTTTCTTTAGCACAGTCTCTTTCACGTGTACGCTCTCCAGTACTTTCCTAGCTGTTTGCAAAGAAGACGGCACACCTGATCATCCCACTTGTTGCGCAAGGTGGCATAGCTGAGGCAATTTTGTTTTGGAACTGTCGCAGCAATCCTTTATAAAAAAATTAATAATCCCTGAAGAAAGCTACTGCAATGTCTGACTTGCACTTACTGCACCAAGCTGTAGAGTTTTTCTAAATTTCTCTTTACATGGACAGTCCAAGCACAAAAGGTCACTAAAAATATAAGAAGAGAGGTGCAAGAGCCGCAGGTATTGAATCGAGCTCTGCAGTAAGGCAGAACTTTAAGAAGTGCGAGTAGAGCTTCTCTTTTGTATTCTTGGTTTTTACCTTTTTCACAGAGCATATGTAACAGTAAGTTTGTGTTTTACAGAGGGCAGACAGCCACCACTGTTTACAGCTGAAGGCATGGAGGAGGTATGTATTACTGACTTTGTTAGTATGCTCACTGTGTATGTAAGGTATCTCTATCTATATCTATATATTTATTTCTTTGTTCATCAAGCATTATGTACAAGGGCCAAGGTGCCTTTACTACAATGCATGTCCACATAGGGAGTAGTGTCACAGTCCCTGTACAAACGTGGGACTCCCTCCTTTCATTATCTATGGACAGCAAATTTTTCCGAAGCATATGCTCGGCTGTATGGGGGGATAATGTCCTACGTCAAAGAAGCGTGAAAGGTTTAGAGTGCAACATTATGCCAGGAGAGCAGGTCAAGGCTCTGTCTTGAAGATTGCTGCAGCACTCGTTTCATTCCTTTTTTTTATATCTCTGGTCATGTTGTGGTGCAAGATGTTGAGGCATGTGTATTATCTCCTGTACATAGACATTTCCAGACCTTAATTTCTATACCCTTTATTTCTAGTAGACTACAACGAGTACGATCAGCCGGCCAATACCCGCCGTGAGCCGCAGGCTCTCCCAATCCAAGACTCTGCATTCAACAGAATCATGTGCTTCAGGATCCAGTACCTTTATAAAAAGACCGGCCACTAATAAATGTTCATTTCACGTACCTGACGTAAAAGCTTTTCAGTTAGAGTACATGTTGTTTCACACGTTTATATTACACATCTAACATTGCATTGCTACAGCATACCATTGCAGAACTGTGTTGCACAGTAAAATTGAAGTAAAATTCAGCAGCACTGCTGTGCACAGTAATGTTTCAGCATGATACTGTAGGATGGCTGTTTCCAGCAGAAATTAAGTGAAATACAGCAAGACTGCTGTGCACACTAAGGTTTCAGCACAATACTGTAGGGCTGCTGTTCCCAGCAGAAATGATTAAAAATACAGCAAGAACACTGTGCACACTAAGATTTCAGCACAACACTGCAGGGCTGGTGTTCCCAGCAGAAATGAAGTAAAATACAGCAAGGCTGCTGTGCACACTACGATTGCCACACAATATTGCAGAACTGCTGTGTACAGCAGCCTGTCTGAATTTTAAGCGTTTCTGCTGTGTTCTGCAGTATAAGCGCACAGCAAGCCTACAACATATTTACAGGTGATATTTTTGGCAGAGATACCTTCGATCCTGTAAAATTAGACAAATTTGGAAAATGCACATATAACATGCATTTCAGTGATGAGACCACAATTCTTAAAGGAAAAGGTAAACCCTATTAGCTATAATTCACCACTAAAGCACACAATTGAAGTCAGTCAGCACCCCAGGTCCTATGCTGTGTGTCCGCTACACTACTCTCTGACACTAAACAGCTGCCCGTCAAAGATGTCTATACTGCATCTCACAAGAAGGTGAAAAACTGATAAAATAGCATAAACACAGGCGAGCTGGTGAAATATTTTCATCACAACAGTAGCCTGAGCAGGAGCAAAAAAAGGACAAAGAGGTCTTTAGAGCTCAACGAAACTGTTTTCTAATGTCATATTGAGCTGGACTGAGTTGGAAGCATACAAGACGCCCTTTAGTGCATGCATACACCTAACCTTGCAACATTTCCTGGATATATGCGTAATGTATTCTATTGTATTCACAAATTGTTAATGTAGGATTTGACTTCGGCATCTGCACTGCAAAATCTAAGACTTGGCAGCCTCCCTAGAACCCATGGAGATCGAAACCATTGCTACCACATGTAATACTTGAACTAGAAGGCCAAACATGTTATCAATTCATAATCAAGCCCATTCCAGTAAGCGATAAAACATCAGTCGTAAATTCATGCCATGGCTTCAGGCTCCGTGGGGTCTTGTTGATCTGGCATCCAGTTTTGAAAGTCTTCATTGGATGGCACATCAGTAGTGCAAATTCCTACAGTAATAAGCATCCAAAATCAATACGTGTACTCAGTGCCTGGTATAACAGCTGGTATCAAAGCTGGGCTTCTACAGGGGTCATACAGAAAAAACACTGCAAAAATTGTCCTAGCTCAAATATTGATATGGTATTTCGAGGGTCACATACAGTGATCATATTTTTTATGGTACTCACCTCATAAGCATAAAAACCACGGCAACTGTTTCTGCAATGCCAAATACTGACATCACGCAAGAGCCTACCATAACGTCACACCTATAGGCGTGGATTATCAGCAAAAAAAATCTTCTATGTTGTGGCTCATCTGACTTGAACTGTCCTTTTTGGAAGAGTATGATTATGAGTTGACGGCATGCTTTTCAATTTCATCTGCTGCTCATAAAACATGCGAATGGTAAATTTGTGTGGGCCATTTGACTTTGACTTGTTCACATTTATGAACACAACTAGTAGAATTATTGCTGCTTAACAGAGTGTGTGGCTTATGTGCCAGATAGTTCTTTCTAATGGCGTAAAACCTTACACTCTGGCTTATATGTGTGAAATTACAATAAAAGCTTCCATGTCACAATGTTATAATGTGACAGAGGGGAGTGGGGAAGATATACTTCTCTCCAGTAGCCTCACAAAAACACCTAATACAGCAGATTGTACCAATCACTGTACCAACAGACCTGTAGGTGTGATGCAAATACATCAGATTTTCATATTGCAATAGGAAGATGAACATGAAGCGTCATGTGAAAGGCTTTGTGCTTTGTTACTATATGTTCTTACAAGCAACTATAAAAGTGGTTAATTCTGTGGCCTTAATGATTCAAGATTATCTGTATCATTTTGCGAATATTTCATTGAACCTTAATTTTTGTGATGCGTCAACATACATGCCGTGTGCGATTGTACAATGAAGATCCTCCGAGTGGGTAAAAGTGCCAAAAGTTTACAACATAGCACTAGAATCCACATATTAAATCAAAATGCCTCAGATTAGAAGCTGCCAATATTTTGCACAGAAAGTGTGCTTCTTCTGGGTGTGCAGAAGAAGGTCTGTGCAAAAGTCGGTGGCTTGCAACCTGCGGGATTTTGCTTTAGGTTGTGTTCCACTGGATTTTTGGATTTCTCTTCGTTGGTATCCACATAGGGCTACATTCTTTTTGTTGTGACAATCTGCAGTTCAGACTTTATCTTACAGCTATCTGCATTCAGCAACTTTGTTCCATTTTTTAATCATAATAATTAAAAAATTCCAGCCCTTTTCATTATTATCTTTCTTAATCTTTCAGTACAAAGATTTTGCAGAATTTTGAATTTGTGACAAAATTTTGGTTGCAAAAGTTGTGAAAATTAGTTCCTTGCGAATGTTACTACACTTTTACAGTACTCAGCAGTCAAGCCAAACTGCCCCTCCTGTGCACCTTGAAGGCAACCGAATAGGCACACTTTTCAATATTCTGCGCCAGTAGAGTGACAGTCACAGCTTTTGCTTTTGTAGGATGACAGCGTGCATACATTAATGATAGTATTATCATATACTTCATGAAAAAAGCAATCTGAGAGGAACAATGTGACAGCATGTGAGAAAGATAAAAACACAGAGAATACTGAGAAAACTGAGAATACACATGCAGTCAATACATGATTTGTAGCCACTGACATATCTTTTTTATTTCTGTTTTCATAGACGTTCAGTTGCTAGTTGAATGCCATCTGTGTTTGTCGTACGTTTTTCTTTCCCAGTTATGATTGATTATCATAGACAAATCATGTAACTGTCTAGTCTCTTAAAATGCACTTTTTGCCACTTCAAGGCAGGAGTTTTTCTAACCACTAGAACAGTCGTATCTGCAACTTATGGATCGTGTCTTCCCTAATTTATTAAACCAGAGTGTGTGCATAGCTTGGTCAACACGCAACAGTTCTTAACAGACGGGAAGAGCTGTAAGTCATCATGTTCACAATGCAATAATTGCTGCTGCTTATGCTACATTTGAAAAGGTCATCTACCCCAAACAATGCCAAATGAGAACCTCAACGAATTGCAAGGCCGTGCAAAGTTGATTGGGTCGACAATTTGTTACCCTAGAGGAGTGATCAGCAATACAGAAAAATTGGGAAGAGTGTATGGTCATGCAGGCTGCAACTCTGGGAGTAGCGTTTTGGTTGCTTGGTATTGCCTGCTGCATAAGTCACATGGAAATAAAAACCTCGTTGCAAGTACTTTGGGAGGTGCGACCCCTCTCAACTTTCCTTTTGGACTGCCACTGCATCAGCATCATACAGCAAACGCAGCTATGAGCAGTGTACAGATGTGGGCAGGAGGAGAAATGTACGTAAAGAAGTGCAAAAAGAGAGAAGAAGAAAAAAAAAAAGACTGGGGAGATAATATGGCACAGATGCAGGCTGGCTAGTGAGGGGACTCCATGACTTACAAACCTGAGTAAAGGCACAGAAATGAAACGTTTCGTCTCCGCACCCACATTCAGGCTGGTAAGTCACGGAGACCACAGAGACTGTGGGGTTAATATATGTCTTTAACCGAGTTTAAGAGGAACATACATTTGAAAACTCAAGAAAATCCAGTGAAAAAGTTAAACCTGCCACCTCCCACAACTTTTGTAACTGCCAATGAAGAAATACATTATTTACCTAGCTGTGTTAATGGCTCAGCACATACAGAGCTAACCATAAATAGCTGACTGTGAAATAACCTCTTAAGTTCTCAGCTCATGGTCACAACTACAGTTAGTGACAACTGAAGTCCAACAATATTGCTCTGCCCACGTGGAGTGGTTGCATGCAAGAATAATGATGGAACTGACGTCAAGGAGATGGGTGAATGCACGGAAAAATGAGCCCGCATATTTGAACACAGGACGCGCTTAAACCCAATTTGTATTAACATGGACACATGATAAGACAATCATTGTTTGCGTTGTGGAAATCATTTCAAGCTGATATTCTCTGCAAAATGAGATTTTTGGGCCGGACCACACTGTCACTCTGGCGCACAATGCGAAAGGAGAAAACCAGTCGCGGAACACCTACGAATGCGTGGGAGGAGCAGAATTGTAGGACTTAAGTTGTCACTAACTGTAGTTCATTCCCATTCTTTTGCTCAACACACAGAATTCAAGATGAAATGGTACTGTAGCAGCATCAGCTGCATCGGCATCACCACTTGTGACAGCAAGCCACCAGTTCGAGCCTCAGCTTCGCTCAATCATTCACCAGCTGTGCTTCCAGCTGGTCGCAATAAATCATCTTTCTTTTCCTGCTGACACTTCTGGTGGCCTTCTTATTAGTTGCGATCAGCTGCAACAGTACCTTAGTTGTCAGTGAACACTTACGACGCGCCGGAGATGATAGTGATGAAGCACTCAATTCAAATGGCGTCTCTTCTAATTTGCCGAAATCTTTGTTGCGTTTGCCATCATTTGTATCTTCATCTGTGTGGTGAAGAAAAACATGTTAGATAATACATGGTGCAAGTAGTAAAAACTAGAGTCATATAAGACCCACAGTGTCCATGGATGTCTGAATATAACCTGAACTACAGTCACTGTACAGGATGTTCGATATAAGGTTAACACCAGTTGAAAAGCAGTGCATCGCACTGAATCCGATCGACAGCCACAATGTTCTTTTTCATTTAGACAGCATCAGTGCATTTTTGTTTGCTCGTTAAATAATTCGTTATTGAAACTTAATTATGTAACTTTTTAATTATAAGAGCTCGAATGAAAACGCGAATAGAAAAGTTGCGGGCGGTGACAGGAAGCAATGAACTCCATAGACTACAGTTACCTCCCTTTTGCATGTTGTTTTTCCCCTGCTCTCAAAAAATACTGGCAGGTTACCAAAAATGCCACGCGAACTCGCACCACCACACACAATGAGTGCTCGATCACACCTTTCCCTAGTGCCAACCACACAAATTGAAGTCTTACTCTGGCAAGAACAGCTGTAATACACTTGTTATTATATGACTGGATATCAAGGCTATCTATGAAAGAGTGAAATGCCTGCGGCAGAATTTGTATTCCACACAGCATCTGGGAGCTCGACAGGGGCGGTTCCACACACATTTTTTGAGACCCGGGAGAAAAAAAATATGTGCGAGAGGGATATAACTGCGATTTAATTTACGATGTTGTCACCGCGCACAGTTCCTCGATCATATTCCCCATAATTTCACTCTAGTGCTTATAATTAAAAAGCTACATAACTGATGAATTAATTAATTAATTAATTAATGAGCAAACATATGCTGATATGTAAAAACATACAAAAATACAAAAACAAACATACAAAAATATGCTGATGCTGTCTCAATGGGTGGGTTAAGCTAGCTCTCAAGCTCATGTTCCAGGGTAGCATGGGGAATGAACCCCCAGCATCTCCACTCAACAGGATTTGCTTTCGCTGTGAAACACTGACTGGAAAGGGTGCTGTACCAGTAATTTCCTTTCGTCTCTTTTCTTCATATACACCAGCAAAAGGGTGGTGAAACGCCGATGCACTGAGACAATTTCTTTGCTAAGTGACGTGCACCTAGTACTTATCGGCATTTCCAGGTGTTTAGGTTGGTAATACATAAGGTCTGAGAACATTTGTCTGTCATTTGAATGACAGGAACTCTCTTCGCCCAGATCCATGTGTGACAAAGTGTGGTTGATTTTAAAAACATGCGCCACCCGCTCGCCAGAATGTGAGTCACGCGCAGGGACTGGCGTACCTTAATCCAGTTTCAAAGCAGGGGAAAAGAAATCGTTCCCAGGAAAGTGTGCCCCGAAGCGAAAGGAAGTTCCCTAGTTACATTAAGTGATCCCGGGATAGAGGGAATGCTCCCCAGACATCAGCTGGAGGCACCCAACGACGAATAACCGTATGGCTGCAGGTCTGTTCATGTGCAATGCACCACTTTTTTTAAAGGTGGGGTTCATCCTGTATAAAGCATAAGCTATTATAGTGATTGCAACCTGTGCTTTCTGGGCTTAGCCTTGGGAACAGCACAGTTGGTGGTTGTCAGAGGTGAGCTAGTGTGAGCCTTGCACATGTGAGTACAGGTTGGGTGCGGTAAAAAGATGGGGCACAGCATCCCGGTAATAAGTGATAATGAGATTTTAGGTTGTACAACAGTGAGGTATGAAACAGAGGCAGGAGATGCTGAAGGATATTATTTAAAGTTCATTGCCCCTCTGTATCTAGAATATGCAGAGTATTTCAAACTTATGTCTATTATATTCTGCCTTCAGGCTAAATATGTCATCACCTTTTTATAGAGAAACAAGCACTGCCCTTCCAAAAATGCTACACAACCACTCACCACTATTATTCTGCTGTTCGATGAGGATTAATCGTCTACCGTTCAGCACTTGCTCAAATATCAAAGCAATGAGCTTTTTCAGTTTTGAAAGACTGGTTGGACAAATAAGTTCTGATGGAAGAGCATGATTATCCTGTTTTTCATTTATGTTGGATGCATTCAGAAGATGAGTAATGCTGGCCTCAGTTCTCTCCACCCAACCCTTTAAAGAAAAAGGAAGTGACATAAAAAAATGGAAAACAAATAATAAAGAATATTCAAGCACCAGTGTGAGGAACAAGAGTACCTGGTTTATGAAGACCTGATTATCAACCGAAAATGCTGCTTGCAAAAGTTTGTAATCGTTCGTTGAAAGGGAGGCCTTGAGCTTAATACACAGGAGTATCAATTGAGTCACACAGGAAAGTTCAGATAGGGTACTTTCGAGCGCCTTGTGCATGTTGACGATACTGTTAGCCAATGACAATAACTGTTGGACAATTAGAAAATAGAATAAGTATTACACATACATATGAAAATACATCAATACTGAGAGAATAGAGAGCTAGAAGGAAATAAGCTAATCATATAAATCCCTAGGACGAGTACCACAAAGTGAGACAGAATACACACAAAATCAGTGTTTCAAACTTTGCTTTCAATGCTCCTCGACTGCGGTTTGTTCCGTACAAAACCACACCAAGTTCTACTTTTTTCTTATGACAATACAAAATGACCTAGCTTTTGATAACCAACTTTCTCAATTCAATTTTTTTTCTGGTATTCATGGTCTGTTTCTAATCACAATAAGAAAGGAAAGAAGTAATATTCTACATTCTCCAAACTTTTGAAAATAAAATAATATTGCACAAAACTATAGCAAAAGTTTACCAGAGCTAAGTTTAGTTAAATTGTTTTGAGAGAGACTATAATTTATAAAACAGTGCACATTCTTAATTGTATATCTATGCCCCGACAAGAAATCAGTTGTAACTTAGTGTCACACCACTACACTGCAGTTTTCTCCCTGCTTTTTCTTAGCGGTATCCTTGAAGTATCTCAGAACATGTCTTCATTCAACAGAAGTTTCAGAAAGTGTACATACCTCCCTTTGTGTAACATCCAATAAGGAGTCCAAATTGTTCAGTGGTGTAGGTGTCTTGTCTTTTAGTTTTGTTAGCACACATTTTTGCACCACCCGGAACTGAGCAGCTCTTAGGCCCAAAATTTCTTCAGTTTCCATTACCCTACGTCTTATCTGTAAAATAATTGTAACATGCTTAACACATCAAGGATGTGGCCAAGTATGCAAGCAAACCATAATCACAGAGCAAGTTTCACTGCAGTCGGAATGCAGCGGTTTCAGGCTTTGTAGTTGAAAATGAAAACATAAAATATCGCAACACACAAAAATATAGTATCATGAAAGAACATCAGTACAAAGGTTAGGTTGCTCGAATCACATCAGGAGTGCCTGCTTTATGATGCCATATGACTTTCCACTTCACTCTCTGCAGTTGGTACATTCTAGCCCATTAGCAATAGTTAATTATATCATAAGATACAATGAGAAAAATACTTTTGACAGCTCAACCGGATTGTTGACAACACTCAGTTGGTCTCATCCACACACGGCAGTAGTCCTCATGTAAGTCAGATAGGACACCCTGTATATATAACAAATGTTCTCACCACAAAATGTTTGTCTATGACGTCATAGTACTCTTGAAGCGGTAAGGATGCAGCAAAACTGAACTCTGGACTATCAGTTTGAGGTGCCGACCGTTTGAAGTACCGAGTCAAACGGCGTAGAAGTTCTAGAGCCGGTAGGAACAGAGCAGCAAGGCAGGTGCCTTGAAGCCTGTATTTCTCTGCCAAAAAAGAACATGTCAGCCATTCACAATAAGCGTCACAGAACTCTGTGTATATAAAGTGCTAACAGGGTTCATGGGAAAAATGTGAACCTTGATTAGTGAGAGAGATATCGCTGCTTACGTGAGGAAGACGATGCTAAAACTGCTACCTGAGAGCCTTCAATGAATTCCATCCCTATGTCCTGAGAGTCCTTATCACAGACATACTCTGAAGACAGAAAAGTGAATCAACAGAAGTTGAAGAAACAAAGTTGCAAAAAAGCATGACTCTAAATGAAAAGCAGCGAGTACTGTATAAGTTGTTAAATTCGCGGGCTTAATAATTCGCGAAATCGCGAGGAGCCAGCATCAGGCAATTATTCGCGGAACCTTGAATTCGCAATGCCGCCGTGCATCGAGCCCGCACAAGGCCTCTTTGGGGCTTTCCACCTTGAACTAACAAAAGGACAACCCTGGACAAGTACTTAACCCATTACATTCCTTAAGCCTTGAATCACAGGACACCGACATCCGCATGGGGTTCATGAAAGCTGGACTGTTAACTCCTCTTACAGCGGAGTAGAACTGAAACTGCAGTATAAGAGTGTAATAAGCCGCGTATGGAAGATGTCTCAGCGTCCTCCGCCTTATTCCTTTCTCGTATTTTTCTGTTATTCCTTCGAATATTTCGCGGGACTTTAAATTCGCGAAAAAAAGAGCGCTCGCGAATTTCGCAAAAATTAGTTCCTCGCGAAAATTACTACTTATCCAGTGATTAGTCAACACAACTGTATTTCATAAAATACTAATTACAAAACATACCTGGAAACAAGTCATTCAGTGGAACAGTTTGTTTGCTCACTTCTAGTGTTATTTTGTGTTCCCATGATCTGTTCGCAGGACATGGTCTAACTACAAGTATTAGAGGCAAATGCAGAGTGGCTTGTGCTAATCTCGTGGCACCTGTAACGGAGCACAACACTAATAACTGAATATGAAAATAAAAGGGGACATTCACAGCTTGGCATGTAGCATGCAGGAATATCATTCAAGCAGACATGAGCTGGGCTCATCAGCATATAGCACTTCACAGGGAACACAGTATCAGCAGCTCCAGCTGGTAAATACATTTGTTTTCTATTGCTTGATGTTTATTTATCGCCAGAGAGTTTCCCATTCAATGTGGAACCCAGTACTCCCAGGTGCATTTTGTGAAAAGTGGCAAACCAAAGTGCCACAATCTACAACCCATAAGAATCTAGGAACTACTGACCCTAAGTCACCCCTACTGCAACACCACTGCTTTCATGACTAGCACAAAACAATTAATAAACCTGATGTCACTGTGTGATAAAATATGACCTGTGGTATGTGCAGAAGATGAATCTTCAATTAAAAAATAATGTAAAAAAATAAACAAAACAAAAAAGGATATCACAGCTGCTTCCGGCATTGCTCTAGTTTTTTCATCATGTCAGCTAGTTGAGAACTATGTTCAACATGCTGCAGATCTACGCATGGCATTTTTGTAAACAGAGTTTCCCAGAAAAATGTATATCAAGGAAAATATTTTTACATTTTCGCTCTACATTATTATAGCAAGGTCTCAAGCATTCATATCTGCGTTTACAATGCTTTGTTGTAATCTTCATGTTAAATGGAGGAACACAATCAAAATTTCTTAACGATACGATTATGTAACATAACGTCATGTCGTATGGTATATGGTATGGCTTATGTAACATACGGTACAAAGTAGATGGCACTTTTCTGTTTCAGCTTTGGACAAATAATGTCCTGAAAAATCTTTCATGCAACATTGCATATCTGCATACCACTGCTGTTTTGAAATATGGCAATAGCACCCATTTCCAAAGAGCTTGGAAGTGCTCTGTAGGACTGGTGAACTGTAATCATGGCTTCATGCTGATCAGACAGGTCATCTAATGTGAATTCGACAGGTGAGGCGACCAATGGCTTGGTGACGTCGATGCAGACACGAATGTTACTTAAATGGCTAGAAGCTTTTAGATGAACCTGAAAATACCAATTGCAAGTAAAATCATATATGTTTCTGCAATAACTACAGTAAAATATAGTAGTATGTGCAGAGCTGTCTTTTCCTTCAGAAAAATCTAATAATGAATAAATTGAACATGACAAGTGCATATGACAAGTGTAACACCCACCCACACACAGTGGCAAGCAACACAACACATACACACACATGAAAACAGATGAAAACACAGATAAGTGGAGCATAAGAGATGCAGATTAAAGGAGCAGTGGAGTGGCTCCCACATATTTTTTCGTTCTCTATTATGGAGGGTCATGTGACCAAAAATATGCAATGTACAGTCAACGACTTTATGATGTGGACCACAGGAGTGCGTGCCAAAACTGAGCTCAGCGAGCTCTACCGGCTACCGCCGCTACTAATCGCACTCTTGCCTCAGGTCGTTGCCGCTGTTCGGGACTACGGCCGCACCCCCAGTAGTTGC
>JARGYV010120841.1:0-18442 GCA_029532675.1 Ornithodoros moubata | reverse complement strand
AGTGCGGAAGAAAAGGGAGCGCGGGGAAACAAAGGGGCGGTCAAATGATAACAGCGTGGACGAAACGGCCTCGAAAGGTCAACTGCTGTCAGGTGTGGCAAAAAAAAAAAAAAAAAGAATGCCCATCTGAATATTCGACGAAAAGGAAAGAGTAATTAGAGTACTGATTACTAAATACTGAAAAAAGTATTTTGGTTACAGTACAAATACTTTTCACGAAGCGTACTCAGTCAGATACTAAGATACCAACAGAAGTATTTAAGATACAGTATTTAGAGTACGGTACTCAAGATACCTCCAAGTCTGTATTAGACGATGACCTAACCCTAAGCACAGCTTGCCAGAAAGTTATCCTGAAGGTACAGCATATACATGTGTATATGTTAGAAACCTTTTCAAGTGAAACGAATCTTTCAAGTCCAACACCCTCTGACGGCGTAACATAGCAAGGGCTTTGACGTCATATTAACTAATTTGTAATTTGTGAAATAATCAACTGTTGTTTGTGATCAATAATTAGAGACCCTGGCCCTTCATGTTGATGAAACTTGCGCACGTAAGGTCCACCAGTTTGCAAAAGTGATTCGTAGCCAGAAATGCATAGCAGGGGCTCATCGATCACTTTCGTTCAGGGAGTAGTGTTGACGCAGTTCCGGTAGAATATGGCCACTCCTGCGGAATAGGAATTCGGCGAGAGAGAAAGTATTTCTCACTTGAATGCATGAATTGATTTAGTTGAATGAAGTTGAAAAAAGAAAAAGGCGGCATTTCCAGCGGTGAGAGTGATTTATTTTTACAGTGAGTGTAAAATTGACCCGCGAGTTGTTAGGAGCCTTTCAAACGAGAAAAGCCATGAGAGGCAATATAGCATGGTAGCGCTTAATATGGTTAAAATACCTCTTCTAGAGATCCTTACGCTTGCTATCAAGACTACGCTGCACTTGCTGTTTTCTTCGATGTACCTGCCGAGTCAAATCAACCAAAGTTGGAGGAGAGGGCGTAACGGCGAAAGTAAATAATAAACGCGACAAAACCATCGCTATCTCATGTCAGTTCTGACAATGAACAACGCGCCGAATATCAAGCAGCACAAGAAGAATTTGGCCGCTTCCAAGAGCTCAAAAAGATGTGCCACGTAAAGTTGAGTAGAAGAACGCCTAGAATCAGTACCATTTCCTTGTAGCCGGCGCGTTCTTAGATTTCGAGTGTCTCACCCAAAGTTTTTTTCTCCGTTTTGTCCTTGAGATTAAAGGCATATGCCGTTACAGTGGCTCCTCGACGCAGACCGGTAAGTCGACGCATTTTCATTTCAGCACGATACTTGGTGGGGAGGCAGGGCAACCAAGCTTCAGTTTGACAAGGCCCGGCCTCCTCATGTTCCTCATACGGCTTACCTCACAGTCCCATTGTCCCCGGTTCATTTCGAAAGTAAAGCGGGTTTTGATTCTTTGCTGGTCACGGATAAACAGGCTGAAATTCCTAGGGTGACTACTTGAGTAGTTTTTCTGAACTACACAGCTAAAGCAGACGCCGGATGTTGAGGTTATTGTCGGGCACATGTCATGAGGACTGCAACCAACGGGGACGCGCCAGCTCGTCTGCTACGAAGGCCAGGAGAAAGTTGTTGGGAGTTATGTCGGACTGGGAGGTGGGGTTTCGTTGTGATTGCGGTGACCGTTCATCGGTGAAGCTCATTCCTGCGACATTTGAATAAAGTACTTTTTGAGGTTACATTTTGAACACGTCATGACATCAAAACACAGAGTATTTAGCAGTATGGACACATTATGTACTACTTTTCGTTCGGGAGCGGGGATAATCCAAGACAGGTTATGGCGACAAGCAGTAAATGACTCTAATTTTGCTAACCGCAAGAAGACATGGTTGTAGACGCAATCGAGTCTCTATTTATTTGTGTTTCCGAAAAAGACCTTTCATTGGAATACCTTCTAGATATTCTTCGATGAAATTTCTTGTGGTGCACCAATAAACAATCCAGATCATTCCCCGTACCAAATGGCAAAAGGAAGCTCTGATTGAACCGGGCCACTGTAACGCATACACATGACTTTGATTGGAAGAAAAGAACGACAACAAGTCAACGGCTTGTGATACGTTCTGCCGAATGATATTCTGACCATGATAGTCGCGCAGTGAAGTATAGTCCCAACGTTTTCACACAACTCGAGTAGCTAATTTCTCTGCACCGAACCTAACATTCCCTGTTAAAAGCAAGTTAAAGCAACACGCCTCAGGTTGGAAGCCGCCGATGTTTCGCACAGAGACTGTGCGAAATATCGGCGGCTTCCAACCTGAGTCGTGTTGCTTTAACTTGTGCTCCACCGGATTTTTGGATTTCTCTTCGCTGTTTTACCCTGTTAAAAGCAGTATGCTACGTACTGGCACCTGATGCAGGCGTATTTTTGAACATTTGTGCCGCTTATTATGTGCCGCTCTATGCGGTACTGCGTGCCAGCTAGAATAAACGGCTGGTGGTGCCACCTATGTTCTTCGGTAGGCTGTGCCACGCGCTTTTCCCGACACTCAGTGACGGCAAGACTAAGCGCTGCGCTGTGACTCCCGCCATTGGCGGTACAAGGTGTTGCCTCATTCAGGCGGCATATTTTTGTGCCGCTTACTATAGGTGTCATCTGAATAAGGGTTCGTTAGGTACTAGAAAAACCAAGGATATAATACGCGAAACAATATGGCTGTCGGTTTAGCTAAAGCGTGCTTCTATAGCTACTGACAACTGAAGTTGTGCTTGGCTCGCGCATTCTTTGGTTTTCTCCTCTCGCGTTGCGCCTCCAAGCGACGATATGGTGCAAGCAAAAATCTCTTTTCACTAAGAACAGCAGCTTGAAAGAATTTCCACAACACAACACTGATTCTCGTGTCCATCCTAACAGCCGAAATCGTGTCCTGTGTTCTCATTTTTTCTGTGCCACTGTCCACTCATGCTCTCTAAAAACAGAACTTCACCGCATAACACGGCGATAAACAATCGTCGTTCCGAATGATGCCTAGAACATACATAGAACAGCATCTTCGGGGACAAAATTTCGTGCTTCCTTTCTTATTTTCTTGTCAGCAATCGGCGTCGTACCGTCGAGGTACGTGATGAGTGGAGAAAACTGCGGGTTCTTCAGTTGCTCGCGACGTAGGGAGTGTGCATCGAATGTGATGAGCGGACAGATTGATGGCCAGACAGGTGAAAGCAGAAGAGGAAGAAGAAGAAGATTGATGTCGGGTATGAGTGCGGGGGTGTAGCTCAAATGGTAGAGCGCTCGCTCCGCATGCGAGAGGTACGGGGATCGATGCCCTGCACCTCCACTGTTTCTCTTTTATCGCCTATCTGGCTAATGGCCAAGGAGGTTGAGGAAGAAGAAGAAGAAGAAGAATGCGAACTTTGGTTGGGGAGGTTCGCCCATGAGTGGCCATCGTCACAATGTTTGCGGCCAGATTTAAATTTGAAGCAGATGTTTACCCGATGCTCCGCGCTTCCTACAAGTGTAACAGGGACGACAGTTAAGGATCGGTTTAATCGCAACCTTCGAATGAATGAGTTGGAATGAATTGATATGGCTCCTCGTCGTCCTCTTCACAGTATCATTTCTAATATTATGCCCGTAATGAGGCTTATTCATTGACGCCACTCCTCCGGGGTACTACCATCGATCGCCGCCCTAGTGCAGTTCTCCCTTGAGTTTCTGTATGGTGGTAATATACGATAGCTGACATGTGCTTGGCTGCCACGCCATGCGTTTTATGCTACTTCAAGATAGTGAAACGGAAGACTTGATGAGAAATCAGTCGTAGCCACTGCATAGCACGAAAATCCTTCCAGTGAACCCTTCCGGAGCAGCTTCCAATGAAGACACGCGAGAAACCATTGTTTTTCGTGCCTCTTTATTGTGTCGGCTCTATAATACAATGCACTGACTGCGGTCTGTGTGGACGGTGTTTCTGCCTAGCACTTCCCTTCCCCCACCTCAGTTCTCTAGGACTGATGGTCACCAGACGCGGGAGCGGAGTGTGCAGACAGGGACCTCAAGCGCTCCGGCTCGGCAGCACGGGCAGCCTCAGGACCACTCAAGGCGCTCGATGCAATAGAGGCATCTCCGAGACTCCCGGACTCCGTTCCTTGTTCGTTGGTTTCAATCTCAGGATGGAAGCCAGTCTCGTCGGCGTAATAGCGCACAGTTCGAGTACGTCCATCGGCCAGAGCGAGAGTGTAGGAACCAGTGACACGGCCGGTGCCGTCGCTTTGCTCTTCGTGAGTATGGGTGCCCTCGGTGTCCTCAGTTTTCAGGCTAAAGCTATAAGGGGATGGTTGGGAGAGGTCACTCTGCTCGTCATCCTGGAACACAACGAGTGGAATATAGGATTAGCAGACTTGCAGGTGTAGTCACGTAGGAGTTCTCGCGATGTTTTCCAGTCGCGGAAAAGAGGGCCTCGAGAACTCGCCCTTCAGTCCCTCTTCGTCTGCTTAGATCCGGGATAGAAGGAAGCGTATTCTGCCACAGGGTTTCACGCACAATGCGACCACCCTCTTCAGCTGGAACGCATTTTATACCTGCTGCTACTACATGCCGACAGAATGAGTAAACCTCTTGTTTGTTTTCACGTCGGATGAAGCAAGGAGGTGCGAGCCACTTCTCCGAAAATATAGAGATAAATTTGAGACTCTATCTAGTGCACTGGCGGTGAAAAATTATTTTGATATCACCTGCACGCATCTTTTCTTTTTTAATCACCAGAGCTGATGCGGTGTATGACCCAATGTCTCGGTATGGCGATGTTCTCCAAGACCTAGTATCTCGTGCGTAACTAAAGTCAACGAAACGACACTTAGTTGTTTGGAGAATGCCTAGCATCTCGGCGTCTCAGCGACGTTCGGAGAATCTAGGCGCAGCAGTTCATTTTATATAAACCCGCCAACTACATCCGTAATTAATTCTCGAATTAATTGCTAACTTCCCATTTGGAGTATGACGGCGAGAGTGGTACCATTTTATTCCAGGATATGCCCTCTTTTTTATTTATGCCATTTTCCCGCATGTTGCTTATTGACATAATAGCTTCGAACGGCGACAACGAGGAAAAGAAAGCACCTTCGTTATAACACTGCCATTGGTTCATAACTGTGTTTGGCTTTCCAGCAACGTTCGTTCCACCTTACGCTCAATAAACGGTTCTTTTAAAATCTCAATCTATGGGTCCAGTCTGGATCAAGCCATGCCCACGAGGTCTTAAAGGGTCTCCCTCTTCGCCATGAAATGCGTAAAACGACAGTCTACGCAGATCATGGGATTCCGCTCGACGAACGATCTTGGAGGACAACCAGGGACTTAGATGTCTCAATCTCATCATGACAGACGACTACCTTTGCCGTCATCGTTTCAGATATTTTGAGCAAGGAATGACGATTGCACAAGTCTCGATCTTCACCTGATTCTCGGAGACGTCAACAGTAGCTTACCGGTTGCAAATCCACACAGTCGGTTCACTCAGCTGAACTTCTTTGACGCTAAATAAGTGGCCGAATCTCTCAAAAGCTATGGAACTACGACTGCACTTTCCTCGATAACCCACATCTCTGTAGTAGCCGTATCTGTATTCTATAGACTTTTGTCTGCGTTTTTGGACGTTGTCGTCGCCTACAACACTGTAAAAGCTGAGCTCCATGGCAAAGCACGCAAAGGGCGATGCAGTGATAGCATTCTGCTGGCTTGTTGGCAGAAAACGTGCGCCGACCATTTTTCACCACTCAGGGCAGTCAAAGGGATCACTCCGTATCGTGATTCGTATTGTACGCTTGCGTCCCTGTGCATCGTTTTGGGGCCCAAGAAAGGGTTCTCGAGCAGTCAGCGATTAATTAGGGAGTATGGGAAAGAATTAAATGTTACCCGCATTTGACGAATTTATATACAGTCAACTGCTGCTTCTCTTGAAGTCTTCCAGAGTGACGGAGGTACCTTCGAAACTACAAAGCTTCCTTATCTTGACTTTAGATACTAAGCCTTAAACTTGGAGACATTGGGTCCGCACCAGCTTTTGTGATCTCGTTTTCTTCTTTTTTCAATGCGTACTCAAGATGTGAAAATAGGCATCGTTTTCAGAAATATCAGAGAGGAGGCCCAGACGTTCCTCTTGTATCTCACGTGAAAACACGGTTGTATCGAACGTCTATTGTAGCAGCAGCATTCTAGGCCTTTGTTGCCTGTAATGAGCTTCCTTCCTTCACTTTCCACGTAAGAAGTGAAAGGGGAACTTACATGGACTAGAGGCTGACTGCCTTGAAGAACGGGAGCAGCGAGTGCGTCGAGCACGCATGCAAAGAGGACGAATGTGGCGACCTTGGAAGGAAACAGAGCAGAGTTAGAAATGCAAACTAAACGAGGAACCCCGGTTCACAAGCTGTTGCCAAATTGTGTTTCGATTCTTCAAAGAGTTCCGGTCACATACATCGTGAAAAACAATAATACACCATTCACTGATTTGAATCCGGCATAAAAAAAAAAGTACTTTGAGCAGTCGTCGAGCCATGAAACTCACTCTCCACCCATTCGATACACGTGGAAATGGAGTACATTTGCAAAATGATATGATGATTAAAGTTGTCATTGTTAAACAAGGTTGCTCAACACGAGCCCAATTCTTTTGAGCGTCCAATATAGGCGGCAGGTGTCGAGTAAGGAAAAGGTGGAGAAATGAAAGCCTCTCTTGCGGCCAGGAATGGAACTAAGTTGGTCGATGAATAAGATGCACATTTCCATCTATGCGTGGGAATAGAAAGTATTTTTTTTAGCAGAGGAAGTTGCGCAGGTATCACGATCTGGGACTCGAACATACAAGACATGAAGACAAATGGGTCTAATCAAGAAGCAGATAGTGTTTCAGGAGACAACTGGCACGTGTAAAGTACCGTTCACACTAAGACGCTGTCTATTTATTACGTGCAGTGAAGTTTGAAGGTTTGAGAAAAAATGCACGTACCTTCCACATGTTGTAGAGATGAGAAGAGGCTACTGCATCCGGGGCCAGGTAGCGAGCCTTTATATGTGCTCTTACTTCAAGTATCACGTGGTACGGCTTAGCGTCTCTATAACTTGTTTCATAAATGTCGTCTTCATCCCGTTCAAGGTTTACCCATTTGGAATACTTTCGCTCGGTTCCGTTACATACTGAGCAGACATTCCTAATGCAGTGTGAAAAAAAAAATCTCTTGCGACATCCAGACAGAAGCCGGTCTACGGGTTTACTTCACCTGTTCACGACTACGACAGCTGCGTAAGAAATCAGTTTGCAAGGACTGGGAAGTAACCGATGCCGGTCTTAGGCCAGAGCTGCTCCGCAACATCTCTCTCATGTCTGCGATAAGGGCAACGAACACTAGAAAGGAGGCGATCAATTGCATACCTCGAAAAAGAAATGCATGGGACTATTTCGTGCCTATTATCACCTGTTTCCCACTTCGGAGTATACGAGCTGGTTCTCTTTTTCTGATTTTCAGTTTGGAGGGATTTTGAAAATTCTGTTGCTCGGTGTCTCCGCAGGTCAGACATACGGGCTGTGAGAGCCCAGTCTAACCAGTCATAGACTGATTCGATAAAATTAACTCGTTATCGTTTTAATTGCGGGAGCCCATTTTTAATTGGTGGACTTGCAGACAGTGGTTGGCTGAGGCTGTGCCAGGTTTCAGAACTTGGGTAGCCAGCATGCGCTTCGATCTATACAGGGTGCAGCTCATAGGCGTCACACATTTCGACAGCATCGGAAAAATAGAAGAAGACTCTTAACATCCGTCAAATTTTGCCCAACGACAGAATTTCGCCCGACAGTTTTATTGCAATTGTTTTTCCCACGGGGCAGAGCTTTCAAAATAAGAATAAAAAGTGTCAACGATTTCAGCCAATGCATTTCCCATGGCGTATCCACACGAAATCGTTGGTTCTTCGGAGTCTCAGTTGGAAGTTGACATCCCCTCACCTAGGCGGCGCACCACGCGAGGCAAAGCGATACCTGCTCATGCTTCACTGAATTTAGTCATGCCGGGGTTTGCCGAATGTCGATGTGATGCGTCGCCAAGGTGTGGTCATGTGAGACTGCGAGGAACGACCGATTTCTTGCGGATACGCCATGGGAAATGCATTGGCTGAAGTCATTGACAATTATTATTTTTAGTCAACAAATTGGACTCGTGAAAAACAAACAAACAAACAAAAAAGATTGCAATAAATCTTCAGACAAAATGTTGTCCATACTTTGAAGGACTTTAAGCACCGTCCGCTTTTTTTCCGACGCTGTCGAAATTTGTCCCACTTAGCGCCGCACCCTACAGACCACCAAACTTAGCTCTTAGTACCGAAACTAAAAGTGCCGACACTTATTGAACCTATAACTTGAACCTATTACGTTGACGGATAGTAAAGGTAAGAAGTTTAGTCGTTTCCTTGCACTCTAAAAACAGACGACGACGACGACGACGACTAAATGATGATGATGATAGTGGGGAAATTACCGAACTTTACAGAACTTTACCGCATAACACGGCAATGACCAATCGCTATTGCGAATGATACCTTTCAACAACGCCACTCGCTGAAAACGGTGGGCGTACGCCTTTTTTGTGACACTNGTGTCACAAAAAAGGCGTACGCCCACCGTTTCTAGCAAATAGGGTCAGTAAAAGATATCATCCGGAATAGCGATTGGTCATTGCCGTGTTATGCGGTAAAGTTCTGTTTTTAGAGTGTACTCTTATTTGGGAAGTCAATCGTCTACACTTGCCTCAGCTGTTAATCGCAAACGCATATAACTCCGCCCTAAATGAGAATAGTGTTCGCTTCATTTTGAAGTGGACCACTGCCTTCCCATGGGTCTCTGCTATCAGCTGTGAGCTTCAGCACTGTATACATGCGGGGAACCTTAAGTGGGCAGCGTTCGTTGTGCAAAACGATGTTCCTTCTCGAAAATAATTTAAGCCTGAATGCATCCCAAGCAAGCGCCCTACGTTGCAAGGTGCTGAATAAAAGACAAACTTGCTTATCGTACAGCACTTCCCGTGCATTTTTAGCGTCCCCGTAATAGTAATTATTTGACCAAAAACCAGCAATTTAGTATAACCACTACTGCCTGGTAATCTATACAGTTTATTAGCTGCGTACGTAGTAGCAAAAAGACACCATTTTATGTAAAAAGGCGCGGAATGTCCTTTCTTTGCATCCACCTACTCTAAACTGAAAGTAAATATCCGAATTAAGAGAGTAATATAGACCTGTACACATGCTAACAAAAAAAGGTCTAGGTCTGAGGCAACCGGGAATGATAACGTCCCAGTTGAGAAAATGGCGTACTTTCCCTACTTTGGTTCGCTGTTGTCGCGTTTCCATTGATGTCACAGATCTCATGGAAGTATTGTTTGCCCAACTTTAAAGGGGTCCTACAGAAAAAACTCGGAAACACTCAGCGAAAAATGCCCAAGTATCCCAATGAGCATTTTCTCCTGGCATTTTCACTCGTCGATTACAGAGCCAATTCGAGCAAAAACACTCGCAATTCAGAGCGTTATTTACGCCAATGTTTTCCTATAAATGCGTTTCAATCAATAACATGCTTACATTATTACTGCTTTGTATTTGTTATTATTACACATATTTGCTGCTTTGTCTCTATCGTTACTTTCTTTCATGTTTTGATAATTGTGCTGTTTTGTGTGTTATCGTTACTTTCTTTCATGTTTCGATTGTGTGCGCAATCATCAAAACAAATCTCAACAACAACATTTCGTGGTAATTGTGAGAAGTTACTCTCGTATTTTCCCTGGTCTGAATAAATGAAATGACCCTGCCTATGGATGGGATTTCCTTTTTTTAGCTCGCGATGCAGCGCGGAAGCCTTCTTTTGAATTGGGCAGCACCAGCACAGAGAAAACGTGCAGGAATTTCTCCTATCATACCCAACGAAGAGATGTCCCAGACGTATTTTTAGTCAATGTTCAGGCTATTCAATATTACGTCTTACGAAGCCCTCCTGCACGTGAAGGTGACAGGATTCGACACCGGACGCTTGGCAACAGAATATCCAGTGACATCCTTCCTATTGTCGTCTGCCACGGAGCGTGCTGCAAATTTCCTGACCCTCGTTCTATGGACTGGCCAGCGTGGACCGGCAAGGGATTTTTTCCGCGCCCTTGGACTGTGGTGCTTGGATTATGAGTGTAAATATTATTATTTTCCACGTACTTGATGTATCCCTTTAGCCTTTTGGATAGTGTTAGAGGAAACGAGTATATTCGAAAAGGTATTGATTGCATCTTTCGGTATGGAAGCTGCTGCAGAAGTGAGACATGTGGAATACGCTATAAGGAAATGTTTTTCGTTCGGCGCATTCCTTATGCTTAGGAAACGTGTTTGACCAGCAGCAACAATAATTGGGAAACGTGTTTAAGCGTTGACATGGAAGCTGGGTTATCCATTAAGTTAACTCTAAGTTGACCAGCTTTTCCGTGAACACTCCCTCCCATATTGTTCAATTTTTGTTTATTATTATTACGTTATGATTCGTGCATGCAGCAGGGTCCAACCCGATGCACTGTTTATCTTGACATCGCTGTGGCATTGCTTTTGGACATTAGGACAATGCGATAAAAGAGATAAGCTGATAACTGTAACGCTTTGTAGCTAGCAATAGAAATTTCATGATATGGCAGCTGTTGTCGCATGTCTGCAGCATCGCTATTAGAAATGTCTTTAGTGCTGTCATTTATGCATCCGCATCAAAATAGGCTTCTCCAGACATTTTCCGTGTGCGCCATTTGACGTCACTTCTATTGTTGCAGCGGCTGAGTGCAGCAAAGAAAGCGCCTTGACCAGGCTCTGTTTTGAATTCCATTAAACTCTTGGTAGGAAAATTGCCCGCTGCTTTACCTGTGCACGTCATTCGCTTTTTTGCGCGAGTCCCGCTGTAGTTCGCCCAATGAAAGCTTAGATTAGGAAGAAAAAAATGAGCTTTTTGCTCAAGCCTTTCAGTGGAATGCGTGTTGGCGTAGGTAATTTTGTGTTCGCACTTATGCCTTCGGTTATCTGCGCGTTCCGTAAGCGCCTGCGGTTGTAACGACTGTCAGTATCGAAGTGGAATTCCATGTCACTCTGTACAGATTTTAGATTCTTTGCCCACACTCCATTAATGTACTGGGCTCAGTTCAAGAGAGCTAGCCACATAGAGCTCAAAAATGGACTTTGACGAACAAAGCGCGCGTACAGTTGTTTCACCCTACATGGCGATTATTAGCAGTGTGTATATAGCTATTAATCTACTCTCATAGGAAGCGCTTTTTTTTTTGTTCGAACTAATCAAAGGACATTCGTTGTGAACGTTTGCTATAGCTCTGCTTGTATGCAGTACGCCTTTCTAGCCTATTTTGGTTGTGTTGCTTCCAGGGTTGCTGACTTGTCCCAATTAATTTAGTATTTTCACTTCTGCTAGTGTCTTGCTCCTGCCCATATCGTGGGAATGGGGCTTGCGCTTCTCTCGCCTTCATGCGGGAAAGCCGACTTAAGAAAATAATCGGTGGGTAAAACTAATCTTTGACAATGCGGAAAAAACTCCTACAGGGTCTTGCGAAAAATGTCTTGCTTTTCGCCTTCTAGGTGTACGGGTATAGCATTGTGGACATTACTTATGAACGTGTGCTTCAATGCTGCGTCATGCTTTTTCTAGACCTTTTTTCTCTTGTGTCATTCTCTTAACACAATTAATTTCGTATTTCAACTCGTGCTAGTGTCAGCTCCTTCCTGATGCTCCTACCAATGCATCCTGTGGCTTCCGCTTCTCCTACCTTCATCTGGGAAAGAAAACCAGTAGCTGAAATTAATGGTTGACAATATGAAAAAAGTGTGGATTGCCCTGCAGAGAAGCCATCTTGCGAAGACTGTCTGGCCTTATAGGTGACTTGTAGGTGTACGGGCATAGACTGGCATTGTGCGCATGCGCGATGCGTCAGTATCGTGTAACAGATCGACCAATGGCAGCTATCCTCGTCCTTGTCATTTCTCTCCACAGCGGATAGGCGTCCTGCCATTGCTTGTCTTTCCCCGCTGCTGCATGCAGGTGTTTAGCTCTAGGGATAACTTTCGGCTCAGTGTTTTGCCTTACAGCTTCGTAAAGTGCGTTCTTTGCGCGATAGGTGGCGTCCTAACTAAGAGAGTATCAGGTAAGGGATCTTCATGATGATCATCAAACTGTTTAGCTGTGTGATGCTCTTTGCACGCAGTGCTTTCAGCCTGATTTTTGCCAGGTGTTAAGATTATCCTCCAACTCAGCCATAATATTCGCAAGTGTACATAGTGTTCAGTGCTTGTGTCCCCGTAGTACCTAGGATGAGTAGACTCGATTCACTGTTGTGACTTGCCGTAAACGCTTAGGAGTTTATTCTTTGCGAGATAGATGGAGCTGAGACCAATCGTAGCTTTGACATGATGATCAGGTGACAGTTGGGGTAGTATGGGTCTTCAGAGTGACTTAGCTATTGCTTAGTGTTGCTGCCAGTGAGTAAATCAGGTCTATATTGCCCTTTTGTTCAGCTACTTTCACAACAATAAAGCTATTTCTGAGGAAAGTCAATCGCAGTTGCGTCCTGTTTGCAATATTCATTGCGACTCAATAAAAGAAGGTCAAAGTGAAAAGTCTCGTGTTCGTTGCCCTTGTCGTGACTTTGCTCCAGCTAAGAGCACCAGTAGCCAAGGGTGTTGCTAGGCGTGGTGTGCTGATACGATTGGCTGTGAATGGCTGTGCTATGACGTCACCAGTCTATAACCTCACATGCTATGATGTCAGGTGACCTCACAAAGGTGACGCAGAAAAAATTAGAAAAATATGAAAAAAAAAAAACGTTTGAACAAAAAGTGAACGCTGAATGAGATAGCCCGCAAACGGTTGTCCCCACAGATGGTAGATGGGCCAGCCCTAGCTAGCCGGGCTCTCGTCGCTCTTGGCCAGTGGTTAAAAAGCGTTCTACAAAGTTTGCGAAAACCATGGTTTCGTCCGTGATACTAGAAGCACAGAACAAGGAAAGAGGGATTTAATGTAGGAAGCATCATAATCTGCGGCAGGCATACACATCATTCGATGAAGTCATGATATAACTCACTGATATATTGAGGTTGCTGCCCGGAGGTGACGCTATACTGCTCTCACTCTCAGTGATCTCCGCCCCATGGATACTGCAATGTCAACGAATTAAATTAGCCTACACGTTCAGGTTCCTTCGTATCGTAGGCCAGTGCAGCTGCCTAAGGTGGAAATGGGAGAACTGTCAGGTTCTTGTACCGACGTTGCTTGAACATTGACCGTACCTAAACTGTTATCTTCCCTTGGGTTTGCGTGCGAAAAAATAGTGCGCTCAGCGCCAACCGTCAAAGAGAATGATAGTTCCCTGTGCTTAGATTTGTTGAAAACCCTATGGGAGGAGCATACTTGGAACATCTGATCTTGTCCAAGTATTCTCCTGCCATGAGGTTTTCAACAAATCTACGCCCTGGAAGATATCATTCTGTTTGATGGTTGGCGCCAAGTGCACTACTTTTTCCCACGCAAACCCACGGGCAAATAACAGTGTACGGATTATGCTGTCCTCAGGCTGCGGAGGAAATCCCCCTCCCTCTCTGTCGTCATGACCGGCATTTGGAGTTCCTTTATCAGCAAAGCTAGACGTCGACGCGAGTTCTTCGATCTGGCTCTCTTACGGGGGCCTCAATGATGATGTGGTCTCTGCATAGCTCGGTTTGTTGGCTATTCTCTGAAGTCAATACCTCTTTTCCTACAATAGTGTCTTTCGTCGCAAGAGCGTCCAACTTTGTTCCCACTCACGATGCTCTCCTCTTCAGCATTTTCTACATCATAGTGAGCTTCGACGCGAAAAAACGATGCAATATATATATATATACGACAATAGAAACATGAGCGTCTTGGAATAGACTATTCGTTAAATTATGCTTGGCACGACGTTATGGAATGAGAAAGGAGAAAGGTGTAACGCATGGGCACGGCAGGGAGATGTATTAGCGCTGTAGCAATACACCACCCATGTCTGGGTAGCGCAGTGGTAACGTGTCAGGCTTCAGGACGTACCAATGTTGGGAAGGTAAGCATTGTTACTGGCACCGTTTGTCGGAGATCTCCGGCGCACGTCAAAAGATGCCCAAATAACCTGAGCTATTCACAGTCCTACCCGGCGGCACGTGCAATATGATGTCCACGTAGGCAGACAGACACCGCATGTAATAGATACGGTATCATCTGGGAAACCGAGACACAGCCCCCTGCATGACCTCCACCCTATAGCGCTCGCTGTGCCGCCATTGTAGCCCTCTTCAGTTTGGCAGTGCGGAATTTTGTTTTCTCTGAAGTGTTGCTGAAGCTGTCATGGCTTGCTGAAGTGGCCAGAATTAAACGTATGGGCTGTTTATCCAGTGGAGAAAATTGCTCACATCGATGTGCACCTAAGCATTATGGACACAGATCTAGCAAACGTTAAAGGCAAAAAAGTGAAGGACAACTAGTCAAAGCCACTTTGGGCTTCTCATTTCAGTGGTCGGACATAAACGTGGCTTCAGGCCAAGCAGTAGACTGTAATGAAAGTTTACGCGCACGCTGCTTGTCCGCTTTCTTCTCAAAGAGCGTAAGTAGAAAAATCCTTCACCTAGCCTGAGCGAACTCCCGTGGAGACGTACTTTCAGTCCTTTCTGCTGCGTCAATTGTATTATCAGGTATTTCACCTCGAATTCTTCTTCTTCTGCCCTCTGCACTCGTCGACAGTGTACCACCAACCCGGATTTGTACATTTTCCAGGGAAGCTTCGACGACTTTGAGGAGACGTCCTGTTTCTTTTCTTTTGACTGGGTGACAGTCAAATAAACACTGCATACTCTTAAAAAAAGAGAATGTATGCAAATTGGCATAATATAGGAATTTAAGTTCCGCATTTAAGGTACCGCGGAGAAAAAGGGGAAGAAGATACTGAGCGCTTTTGAGGCGGTTCTCCAAATACGAGGCGAACTTCTCTTTTCGTCCCCCCTCCTTTTTTTCGGCAGACGTATGCCCCAGATGAAAACAGAACCTCATCGCATAGCATAGTCATGGCCAATCAGATACGCAGTTTGCTGAAAACAGTGAGCGTACGTCCATCATCACTGTCACGAATCAGGACAGTGAAGGATATCATTCGGGACGGGTACTGCTCATCGCCCTGTTAACCGGCGAGGTTCCGTTCTAAGAGTGTAGGTTAGGTCTAAAGGGCCCGTGACAACTCCTGCGTACACTGTTTGATTTTCATTTGCAGTGAAAAACCTCGAAGTAATAAAGTAAATGACACGCATTTATTTTGCTGCTGGAAACGCCGCAGCTGCTTTAGAGTTCAGCTTCCAAATTAGCTTTCCTCTCGCCGAATGCTTATTCATGAAGTCGCCATATTCTGGCGTAAACGCCACCAGCAACACGTAAACTAGCACGTGGCTCGTGCTACGGATTTCAGGCTACTGGTGGCTTGAGGGCGCGAATCACCTGTACGTTCATCGTAGTAGAAAAGTTTAGCAACGTCATTAAAATAATCAATGGCTTTATTATTAGTTAGAAAGTGCAGCTCATCAAAATGTTGTGAAAACAATTATGGAGATAGTACGTTATGCCGCCAGGAGGAGAAGTGTACCAAGGGAGCGTTGACGTCACAGCCTTCCTCCTCCGGAAGGCAAGGACGAGCCGCCGGGGGCCCGAACAAGCGCTTCATTTAGAAAGAAACAACCAGGCCACTGGTATGTAATAGTAATGGTAAATTTTACCCCCTTCAATATTCCTAAAGAACCTTGAAGAAAAATCTGTTGTGTCTGACCCTTTAAGTTTACAGAGCACAAACCTAAGGAACGCTTGTCTACGCGCATTGAGACCTACCATTTCTCTGAAAAATGGGAGTGACCTGCTTAGCCCTGCCATACATTGTTACACAGGAGCTACATCGAACGGCACGTCTGGTTACACTTTTCAGTGATGAAGAGACTCAGGCGCCTGGTACTGCTTACCTGAACGCCTCTTCTTGAAATATGTTTCATAGATGAAAATGAGAGAGAGGTGGATGCACAGCGGTAGGTAACTTTAGTTTCTCAAACCCCGGCCACTTCGTCGAGGCTAAAATGCGCTTGAGCTTCAGCTTGTCCTACGTTTTGTTCCAGATGGAAATGAGATGATCGCGAGACATATCATTGTTTCTGTGGAAAATGCTTAAAAAGGAAGACGAGATCTGCGTGCTGAGGCTGGTAATCTTTGTAAATGATGCGAAATGGTGCGTCTCTTGCCTCGGGCTCCATCAGGGAGCCTTCCACTTCATTCTCTAATCTATTATCGCATGACTCGTTCATTCCTCTAGTTCCACGACTTAGTGTTCTTTCCACCAAATTTACATAAGCACTTGATCACTCGAGGTTACTTCATCATTTCATTAACCAACTTGAATGAATTACTCAGTGAACAATTTAATTCGTCTCTACTCGTCCCCTGCATCTGTCTCGTTTTTTCCTTGTCCATGAGACACAACCTGTGACAAACCGTTAAAAAAAAATGTATAGACCCCGCTTTCTTTATCTGTAAACCATATGAGGAAAAGGAAATGAAGAATGTTTGTGGCCTGACAGAAATGTTTCTTCTTACGCCAAGACGGATTTGGCCAGAGAGGCTCTTCGTCTAGAAGGGAGAGGGTACGTGTCATTTGCCTGAGGGTAACACCCAGCCGTCCATGCGGTGTCACACCCGCTGCCTTTTTTCACTAGTACTGTTGTATGCAAATTTTGAAAGGCTCTGTTTTGTGTTGAAGGTAATCGATAGAATAAGCAATTCATTACCTTAGGAGATACGGAAAAGGGAACAGCGTGAGAAGAAAGAAAAGGGGCGCCTTAGGACAACGCCTTACCGAATGGATGCTATCATCAAGTGCCCGCCTACCATAGCATTTATCGATAAGTGACAGTATAAATGCTCCTAGGGACTCGCCCTTCTTTCTTGCACTTGTGTTCAACCACAGGATCTATACCTTCGTCATGAACACCGTAAGAAGCATTTCTCTGACGCATTTTCTTCCTTGTCTTAATCCAGGGTCAACTAGTCGTGTTCTGAGCCCAGCACGGAAAACTCAACTGTTTTCATGATTTTTTTTTCTCTTTCTTGCGGACACAGTGTCTTAAAACGCCCAAATATCGATTGATTGAACAAAGTGCAAAGGGAACAGGTGATAACGAAATTACTTGTTAGATAGATTCATGATACACAGTGTACTCCTGGCGTACACTTTCCGCTACGTTGCATTCTGCACTGTAATCGCACCTCTTATTGCTCCATAAGTCCTGAAATGTGCGCGGGAGAATTCTTTTTTAGCCACGAAACCAGACGAGTTTGGCAAAAAAAAAAAAAAAAGAACACGAAAAACATAAGCCAGGCAGTCATCTCATCTCATCTAATGTCAATTTAGGCGGCTCTTTACCGATGGCTAGAAGTCAGCTTTTCAGTTAAATTTTCGCATAAGATGTACTTATGTGAAATTTCAGTATCGATTAGGTAAAGAGAGCATAGCCGGGAAGGACATCGTTCGTAGCGTCAACACTGTCCTCATCTGGGTCATCCGTTGCAGCCATCAAGTACATCTCGAACGGTTTCACAAGTACTATAGGCAATGATTCAGCTAACGGCTGTATTCGAGGTTTCATGTAGCTACGACTTTTTCCAACATCCTTCATGGATGGGACTAACAGACGTGAGTCCAGTCCGCGTAGATCATCCCGACTGCGGTTACGTGAAAGCTTTTCTCATTCATTTGCAGCTTTTGGATCCATCCGCTTTGTACCGAGGGTCGCCCTTGCGATAAGTCAGTGTTACTCAGTGTCTCATCTATCTAGTGAATCCAGAACCTACCTCAGCTCTGCTCCAGTCTTAGTTACTCCAAAAACCCCAGTGCATGGACGCGGCCAGTTTTTGAAGTGGTTCCCGTCGTTTATCGCCTAACTGTGAATAGCTTTAGTGGATTAATGTCAGCAAAAGTCTGCATGCGTCATGTCCGACGCCAGGAGGGTTCAAAGACGAAAAGCTTCCATACTTGGGCAGCTGTGTGAGATTATCGTTAGCTCAGACGTGAATGGCAATTGCCACTGGACGATCGTGCACACTCCAGGCTACCAACCCAATTAGTCCGACTCTAATGCAGACAACAAAAGCGCTTTCATCTTGGCTTTTTTCTTCGTCCTCAGCTAAGCCTCGTTCTTCTGGCCGCATGTGCCATAACCGCCAGCGCTCAGCTGCTCGACGGGGGTCTCCTTCCAGCTGACTTCGCTGCCCCAACCCCATACAGCTTCGGCTACTCTTCCGACAACGTTGAGAGTCACCACAGCCACCAAGAAAGCGG
>JARGYV010120718.1:0-13066 GCA_029532675.1 Ornithodoros moubata | reverse complement strand
GCAGGAGCGCAATAGTTTGAGAAATTTAACAAAATAGTAGAGAAAGCAGACGACGGATGTCACGTGTTTTTATCGTCTCCCTCCTTTCTTACACAGAAAGACGTCAAGGGTGACGTCAGCAGGAAAACGCGCGAAATGCGGCTCTTGTGATTGGCTTGCGCGCGCGATCACAGCGCTCGCCTTTCTGGCGGGCGAGTGCTCACACTAAAATTGGAATGGAACCCGGCGCTCCGTCGTCTGCTTCTATTGCCTCGATTCGCTGCTTTTCGTCCAATAGCAGACTTCCATACTTGCTGACGTACCGGATATTGTCGTCGTATCAATTAAATTCGTTTAACTTAATATCTGCTGCGTTTCTGGCAAAAAGAATTCGCAGTGTGCCATTTTCGACTATGGCACTTCGAATGGCATAGGTCTTAAACAGGTCGTTTTGTACGAGACCGTCCCTTTAAGGCCTGACAACCCACACACCACAGCGCACCCAAGGTTGGAATGGGACTGCCTCACCTGACGTTTCTTAATCTCTTCCTTCTTCTGCTCGAGAAACTGAGCGGGAATGCCTCCCACGCTGTCCTGGGCACTGAGCAGGAGGGTCCACAGCTCACCCATGAAATCTCGCGCATTCCGCCCGTTCAGGAACCCGGTGAGGTTGATCTGCATCATGCGTCCGTCTGGATGCTGGAAAACAAGGCGTGTTCACGTCTTTACACTACATGTCAACCATGAGGTCCTACATCACTGTGCTCAACAGCATCTTACACACATCTTAAACACGCCAGTGGTCACCACAAAGCAAGAAAGTACAAGCATATACAAAGCAAGTATGTGAGAGTCTAGGAGTAGCAAGCCATGTAGTTAGACTAGCCTCTCTTCAAAACCATACCATTAATAACAAAAAAGGCAATTCAATTCCATAAATAAAAGCTTGCTTATGTCTCAGAGCCCAGCCACCTAAATGATCTGACAAGCACAACTGTTTATGGTCTCCTGATTGTGTTATGTTGCAGGAATGTTTTCCAATCAGCCATCTGCTGTTTGAGTTTGAAGAGTCACAACAGGGTACTGGCCACAGTTGTACGCTATTCCTGCGATAGAACCATGATTTTACAAGCGAGTGATAAGGAAAAAGGAAAAGGAAGAGCAGAGTTGACGCCAGTATGCGTAACAGAGCAAAGTTCAAGCCAATATTATCCCTGCGCAACTTAGCCTGAAATTTTTCATTCCAATCAGCCCTTTGGTTCCATGCAAGTTTACTGATTATACTGTGTACATCATCCTTGCAACTTTTTTGTCCCCTATCTTCAAAAAAATGAATCCATATTACTTTATATTTACATACTATGTTTCATTGAACAGCCAAGATTTGCACAAACCAGAACACCTACGACAGCAGCATTCAAGTCAGGGTTCTACCGCAGCCATTAAAAACTCCCAAAAAATTAACCTCATATAGGTCCCCTTCTCCTACAGAGGAAGGGGAAAAACATAATAAGGAGGTAGGTACGTCAGTCAAACTGGAAAACAACTTTTACCACCTCTGCTGGCCATCTCTAGCAGGATATGAGAGGGTGTCTTGCCAATAGTGGACATAGCCTAGAAGACTGAACAAAGTCTAAATAAGGGTAACATTTGCACCAAACCTAGCAATGAACACATGCAATACCTGTCAACCTGTCATCTCAAAAAACCTAAGCACAACGAGACATGATGACAAATGCATCACACACAGGAAAATATACAATTCGCTCCCATGGGGAAATTATGTCTCACCTTTACAGCGTCCAACTGATTAAACACAAACTCCACAACTACTTCGTCTTCCATACCGAGTAGCTCCGTTATCTTTTTCGTGATCCATGGTTTTATTGTGTCCAGGTTCACTTTGTTCATGTCAACCTAAGGAAGAAGAAAAACTGAGCCACCTCACGAAAAACGCGCTTGGAATAAAGGACTACCTTTTTATTAAGGACATCGTGAAACTTGAGCTGTTTCAACAGCTTTTTCTGCTTATCTGTGAAGCGGTTATCTTGCTCGGCACTGGTGCCCTGAAAATGAAGGCACGTGAGTTGTAGTCACTGAAAAATAGAAGGCACTAAACAAAACATCTACCGTGAATCAGAAAAGAAAAAAAAAAAAAAAAGAAGAAGCTACGGCGCACGAGACCAGTAAATTGAATAGCTGCATTTTTTTAATTTTGTTCCGAAGACGTGAAATCTTTACTGGAAATAAACCATGTGCCCATAATTTCGTGACTAGGAACAAGCATATTTTTCGGTTAATTGAAGATAAACTGTTCGCAGACATCGAAGCATGTGTTTACGCGGAACGTTTGTTAGGCTTAACAATGAGCCAGAAGTGGCATCATTCCTGACGAATGGCACAACAATTATACTAGCTGCACTCCACTTTTAAGAAAGTGTTACAACTGGTATATTTTGAAGAATCTAGAATGTTCAATATTGTCTAAAGAGGAGGTGCATACTTACGCGAAAAAACCCGGCATCCGTCATTGTTTTTCACTTTTCGCCACCATTAGTAACACACGCGGTGGCCAGACGAACCGCTGGAAAGCGCCGAAATGTGCGTTTGCTGCGCGTGGAATCTATCGGTGGAAAGAGCAAACTTATCATTTTTATTATTATCGTTATTATTATTTATTGATGTTTTAATATAATGTGTAACTATATTGTTCACTGTTCGTAATTACTTAGTGAAAGATTTCAATGAGAATCGGAAATAGAGTACAAGTAGTTACGAGCAATAGCATAAAGATAAATGGCAGCATAAAAGTGAGCATCGTGTGAGTTGAAGTCAGGCGATAAATACAAATAAGGGTTTTTATTAACGGGCAGCAGTTTGAATTTAATGGCATTAGTAGAGTTTCCACAGTACCACTGTGATAGACGGGTACAACAGGTTTAATACACAAAAACGTTGCATAAATGTACTTAGGGAGGAAGGGTAGGATCGAGAGAGAAACAAATACATTTACTTGAAAAGAAGAACGAGGGAAGGCCTGCTCACGACGTTCCCAGACCTTTAAATTTCCTTGTGGTTCGTCTCACGTGTAGCCATCATTCGATGGAACGAGGTTCTAGCATTCTAGCTGCTCATGGGACCGTTCCTTCCTCAGCTTGAGCATCTGCCTTTATGATCGCTAACCCGAATGACGGGAGTTTGAACCGCAGAGCGTGCCCATTTGTGTTGTCGTATGCTTTGTTGTGTTCGGTACTAACGAAGGAAGTTTTTCATTGACCACGATTACGCTCTTGAAATCTCGATCTACCCACGGCAAGACTTAAAGCTGGTGGTATCCACTGTAGTGTTCCCTTTAGTACTAGAAGTCATATCGCCCGGTTTCCCTCGAAGCTACCCCAAAACGCGTCTGCCTCTCCGCTGCGACTAACAAATCCAACGATACCACTGGCGTACGCAGGACCAGGTCATTCGGTCATAACTGAATCCAGCTTCCTTTGCAGCAACAGCGATTTTTGTCATCTTAATGATAGCGCGAATGCCATGTGCATTATAACTACATCCATCTTGTCTCTTACACTCACATACACCAGTGCTATTCCAGACAGAGGCGTACGCGAAGCCGGCCTTGCGTTAGCCGTGACGTACTGCGGCGAGTAAACGACACAACCAACACTGCCCGCGACAAAGTGCACAAACACTGCATACATATATACTTATATATTTTTTTTTCACACTGACACAACATTAAAGTGCGGACATCATCCCGAACTTGCAGAGAGAAGCGGTCTCCTTCTTGTAACTCTTCACCCAGCTTGGAAAGGCAAGTGGATAGATGCTTGGTTCCTCGCAGTGGCCGCTCTGAGGGCTGCAGGAAACTCCTACGATGGCCCAGCTGGCGATGTTGGTTTGCCGCTGAACCTCGCACATCTAACAACAGATTGGAGCCACACTTTAGGTAATACAACCTTTGCTGAGGACAATTGCATGAAATCCACGCCCTGATTTGCTTTTCGGAATTACAGCGGGGAGCCTTAAGCCACGTGGCAATCCGCGTACCTTAGTGTAGAGTGTTTCCTTGTTATCGTAGGCCACCAGGTAAAAGTTGTCCTCCGACAGTGTGTACGCGATTTTGCGTACAGTGTCGATCTTCGTGAAGTTTGTGACGTTGTCTTCGCAAGCCTGAACAGGAAAAAGAGGTTTAAGGTTAAAGGTTTAACTCATCCTTGTATCATGGTTAGGCAGTTCTGCGAACGGTTTGAAAAGGTTGCAATTAGCTGTCCCTCGCTCTCCAGAGTGGCGTAGTAGGGTATGTTTATCACAACGTAACGTTATGACCTCATAAGCTTGGGGGAACACTGGAGACTATCTATAGAAACTAACGTATCTATGAATAAAGAGGAAAGGGATGTGAAACAGCGGGAACTAAATGTGCACCACATTTTGCTCCTGACGTCCTATCTTTCACAAGGACACGGGTACCTCAGTTTAGATAGATAAAATGGCATAAACACTGGCTGAAGACAAGTTATTTCTTTTTGTGTGCTAAAGTTTTTAACTCACCACGAAAGTGGACACTAATGGGTATTGGACTTGAAACAACTAGACTTGATATTGGACTATAATCTCGTTCTAGAGCTTTTTAGGTGTGCATAGTGTTCAACATTTGTCATCATATTAAAAGTGCCATGTGGAACATGTGTACAATGCGTATTCTTTTTTCATTGCCTTGGAATACGATAATACCGAGACAGAGCAGGTTTCATCGTCAAATGCGTGCAAGCCGCGAAGAAAGGCGAACAATAAGAAGGATGTCGTCATCAGGTTACCGTTGTTTGATTCAGAGAGGTGATGGACGAATTTAGACAGGGTTGTCCCAAGGAGAAGTTCTGTCTCGTGGCAAACCAGCTTCCACGACTGCAGGGTGTGAAGGCGAACGCTTGTCGGATGTAGCTGGGAACCATGTGGGCTACACTCTTCTGGAACTGTATGGTCTTTTCCTGGAAGAGATTATAGCGGCCACTTTGATTTGATCCAACATAATGCCTGCATATTCGGCGGCGTTAAAGTGATATATGCACGTCAAAGTGCACCGCCAACATGACAGGACATGACGCGAACAGAATCGTCGCCCCGTTCAGAGCTTACGCTAAGGCACGCAGTGAGTTACCAGAGTCGGTTGATCTTCCAGCGGAGCATCGGTCATGATTAGGGGACCTGTAGACTGGCATGATTGGTCATCCGTGTTAGGCTTTGCGTACACGCTTTGGTACACTAGGATCGTGGGCATTCCGACACTGAAACCAACGATGACGGATGACTTTTGTAGGTAACGACGTGCAACCACTGCCATTGTACAAGCAGTGCAGATCATGACAAAATTACCAGCTATATTTTCTTCCTCATGCCATATCTGACACAGAAATGGAATTAATGGGGGATCCGGAAAGGAGGGTTCTGGTCGGGAATTTAATATCGTGCTGTTGACTAAAAAGGCTGTCACGTACTATTGTGCGAATATCTCTGTGAGCCCGCATTCAGTGATGTCCGTTCGTGAGAAAGGTTAGTGACATTGGGGACATATTGCTCACGTTGAGAATGGGTTCACTTTCAATGATGTTAGTTCATGACAAATGTTATGTCAGTGGCATGGCACTGGGGACATATTGTCCATGTTAAGGATCCCTTCAGCTTTCGGGACCCTCTTTTCTCTCCTTTTCTCAAACAAACCCTATTTCCAAAACCCTTTTTCTTTTCCATTTTCCTTTCCAAAACCCTATTTTCCGGAACCCTTGTTTTCTACATCAAATTAATAGCGCACGAGGAAGAAGAGTCATGCTCACTTGACCAAAAGGTGAAGGTGCTCCAGGATGACACCCTGTAGTTCGTAAGGTTCTTGGTAGTTTACTGATACACCAAGGAAAATATAGGGTGTGTAGCTTTCGCTCCAAGTCCATTTCCGCTGGGAGTATCTTAGAGTCTGCAAAGTCGTTTCTGTCAAAACACAGTTATGTTCCCGTGCCGTCAGTCAGATATGTTAGTAGCCCGGAATTTTTCTATAAACCGTGTAAAAAAATTATCGTGAACGCTTAATTTTGGTCTCCAAGTGTACTATGAAATGCTTCCAACAGGTCGTGCTCACTGTCAAGAACTTGGTCAAGCCCATAATATACTCGTTGGTCGTATTCGGAGTAAGTACGCCGTTGAGGGTACCATAGTGGCGGATGCTTCTGTCCCAAGCGTCCCGGAGTCCTTCCGCTTGTTTTCTTATCTCTGCATCGTCCTTGTTACTGGCGAAGCTTTCAGCAACATCTCTGTAATGCGTAAAGCGAGTTCAGTAGCCAATTCCGTTTACTCTGGTCCTTTTATTCGAGAGAGTTCACTATGCACAAAGCTAGAAACTTGGCCAAGACGCTACGTTCGGGAGGTATCGAGGATTTCTCCAAATTTATTGTTTCTAGGCTTCCCGAGTCCTGTCTTTGTCTGCGTCGAAATCAGCAACCGACCTCAGGATTTTTCAGAAAATATTGTCACCGTTAGATACAGGCGACACACGATGTTCAAAATGCACGAAATATCCAGGTTCGATATTATGGGTTTGGTTCGATAATCTGTCGAGACGTGAACTGACGTCATTTACAAGAGGAGACCCGCATTCATAGCCAACATATACCTCATGAATACCAAGTATCTAGCAAGGGAGAAACTATAAACTGCAGCTCAATCGGAAAACAACGGTGGCGTTTTCAGCGGTGAGACCGATTATGTGTCATTTATTGCCCTCAGGGCTTGTACTGGCAATGAGAATCATACAGACGACACACGAGTTGTCTCGGGCACTTTAACATGACTAACATCGCTCTCATTGCTAAGGAAGTTGGATCCAGATATGACCGAATGTTTACTCACACGTCATCAACGTCGAGTCCGTGCTGCGTCCCTCTAGCATCCAAGGCGTGATCGGCAAACGAAAAGTAATGGTCGGAGACAACGCTGCCGTTTACGAAGAGCACGTGCAGCACCAAAAGGTCGCAGACACTGTCGGACGGGTAATACATTGGACCTGAATACTCGTGGTCGATGGAAAGGCTGCACAGGAGGAAGTCTGCTTTTATGGGGGACCCTGAAACAAAGAAGATGCATTTGGAATGCTATCAAGAGACATGTGAACATATCTGGATCAGTTGCAGAGAGCCCCCTTATCCATGTAATTCGTGAAGAGGTTAGGGGTCTGTGCCATCTGAAGTAAGAATGTGTGGCCTTTCTAAGAAGTCCTCTCTGTTTTCTGTTCTTTGGCAACCTTCTCGTAAAACCCCAGCTGCCACAGGAATGCCGCAGGCTAGGACTTACCAACCCTTTCTGTGGTCGTCTTAGCTTTCGTTGATTTCCTTCTCCGTTCAGTGGAAACTTCAGCGTCGTGTAATTCTGGTCGTAAGAGTACAATAAATTAGTGATTTATACAAGACGCACGACAGCTTGCTCCGATTTCACTTCGTCTTAGGCGATTCTTAATGAAGAAAACAATGCAGAGGACAGCATCGCCCACTCTGAAGTGGTCTAGACAGATGTCCTGGGACGAACGCATATTCTAAATGCCTGTAGTTCATAAATAAAGACCAGAAATAAAGAGTTTACACAGGCGAAAGTTCGTGGATATTTTTAACCTGCCAGCGAAATTGCAAGATATATCTAAATAAACGTCTTGCCATTGTGCTTTGATATTTCTTTCACCATTTCACATCATCTCTTTCACCATGTCTTGCGTCTATAGCGCTTGACTGGGCCATTTTTGGAGTTATGAGGCACGGGGTAGAGAGTACATTGCCCAGTTCGATCCACGTGATGATCAGTGATGATATCAGTGAAGAGAGTAATCAAAACCACATCATAATCATCGACGAGTCAAGAAAGGCTGTACCTTCTGCCGGGGTTTCCGTTACCGCCGGCTCCGTCATCGCTTCTGTACGGAGAGGTACTCGAGTCGTGTCCTCGGTGTCCTCTTCTGAAATGGCTCCGGTTTCCATTATTCTGTAATCACCAGGCGCGGCCTTTCTAACTGTAAGAGTGCAGAAACAAAATAAGTTTACTCTCTATCGGCCCTGGAGAAGAAATTCGCTTACTTACGTAGGACATAGATCAGAAGAACTGCCAACAACACGATGCCCATAACGAAGATCATGCTTCGGACCACCACGGATCTTTTTCTTCTGGGCCTGTGGGAATAGAAAGAGGTAAGGGGTTTCAAGGATTAAGGACATTATGTCGAGGACTATGGTTAAAAAATACAGGAAGGCCAGGCTAAGGGATAAAAAGTTGCTGCTATTGAACAGACGCTTTGCCACTCCGGCACAACGAATGATACGCAGAACATGCTATTTAAAGACGAAAAAAAGTATATTTGCCGTTCTTGGGAATCTCCAGCTGTAAAATAAGTGAAGTATAATTATTATCCCAACGACACACTTAAAAAGGAATGACGTACATTTCGTACTGTCCGATTCCGTGCGCTTATAATCTGAAACAAACAAGGGTTTGGGCACAAAGTTGGCATTGCCGTCGAGCTACTCCGAGCCATTTACATTTGATAGAGCACGTAGCGCTCACCAAACTCAGAGGTTCCATCCATGTCTTCGCGATACGTCGTAGTAGTTTCGTCAGATTGTCGTGTGCGGTTTCTTCGAGGCTCGCGTGATGACAGGGGACCTAAGAACGCAAATTTGTAGGCTTCAGTTTATACAAAGTCGCGATAAAGCGTCCACGAGCGGGGCCTCACCAAGAAGGCATGATGGACGTCAGAATAGCATCCGTAATTTCATACATATGCACATGCGCATAATGGTAGATATCCACCAAAATTTAATCTTGCAGGCACCTCCATGTGGAAAGTAACGATCTGTACTCTGCAGTAGGCGAAATCCCGACTCGTCCCGGAATCACGGGATTTTGGGGAAAAATTACCGACATTCCGGGACCTAAAAACAGGCACGGTATACCCAATTCTACTCATGTGTAACTACGTTTTCCGGTGCATTCCAACAATGTTGCAGTGCTTATTTTGTTCTCTAGAATACGTCTGCGCGAAAAGCCTACTTCAAGTACCTTCAAGCACGCAAAACAAAATAATCGAAAAGTCCCCGTGTAATGAATAGAGAGCACATGAACTGGCACCCATACCGAAAAAGCCTGAGATTTTCAAACAAAAGCATACGGAAAAGGGAGACTCCGTTTTGCGTCCCCTTTTGCGTCCCCCAAGCTCAGGCGTTTTTCGCTATGGACTTCATCCACCAGCTCGTCTGCGCCTATGCAATTTTTTCTAATAACTGGAGCATTCGTTTCATCATGGAACGCGTTTCTGTTTAAGCGGTACGTATTTCGCGGTACATAGGGATTTCTGCTGCTTACAAGAGCCAGAGAAAAGGTGCGCCACGTAATATTTATCAGATCACCGCCTAGAATAAGTTTTTTTCTCTCGTAGGAGGCACGACAAGCTTAGACGTACAGATATATTCAGTCGAACCTTGCAATCACTTACGCATTTTCAAGTAAATTCTTCGAATGAACTCGCTGAATCGAGCAGCTGTTAGACACCTTGCGACCCTCTTCTTCTTCGTCTCCTCCTCCTCCTTCTCCTCCTCCTTGGTCCTATTTTTCTTTGTCTTCCCCTTTTTCTGTTTGTGAGCAGAGTTGATGTCTGCTTACCCACTGTCCAAGCGGCAGTGTTTTTTCCTATGAAATGCGTTCACCTCACACGGTGAAAGCCCACCGCGAAACCATCTTCACGCTCAATAATTTCAGTATGAAAACCCAAAGAGCGAAGTACATTCAGTGGAAAGAAGATATCTGAAAGAAAGAAATCGGTGCTAAGGGTACCGGATTGAAATTTCCACCCGAAATTCTTGATGGTTCTTCAGGTAGCCTGGTGATCCCACAGGAGTAGATGATGGACCACCAGACGGACGTGGTGGCTCATGGCATGGGATGGTCCCAATGTATTCTTACGTGCGCCTTTTTCCCCACGTGTTCAAGATGAAGTTTGGCATTTTTATTTTTATTTTTCTTATCATGATTATGAGATGATTGCTCGGGAGGCATATCATAATCACCATCGTTCCAAAGGGTCCACTTTACGCATCTAGGCTTCCCATGGTTTTCGCCCTGATCAGAATGGGAAGTTTTGCTGCAACTTTCCCTCGCGCTGCGACCCATTCATCCATTCATAGCTGCTGTACATGTATCCCAAGAAGGGTCGGTGGCTGGGCATTTATTGATTTCACCCCCACTCAGTCGGAGGCATTCTTCGGGCCTGCCCAGCTGCGGCACTGCAGTGCAGTCCGAGAGCTCCTCGAATATTCAGAATTACTATCGTCGAACCTCCATACGCCCTTCTCATACATATTGATGAAGGGCCACCATATAGCTCACGCCTCGCCTGCCACAGATGTGGCCTTTTCCCGATGGGTCAAAAGCCATCATTTGAGTATATGGAAAGCTCATGAGGCACAACTCGTGACTCTCTCAGTGATGTGGCTCCGCATTTCGTGTTACGAGCGGTTATACTGCGGTTAATGATTACTGACCGCAAATCTGGTGCACCGGGCGCCGTGAGAGTTAATAGTTCCTGCACTATTTTTTTTATCGCACAGGAGCTAAAAGCACGTCGTATATGTAGTTTTTGGTGACCAACAGGGAAATAGTGCAATGGCGTGTACAAATATCTTAAGGGCTTCTGTAGAAAATATAACAAAAATATGTGAAGCAAGCAGCCCAGCTTCCTTCGATTTCTCACACCATCTTTACAGATCAACATTAAATTGGGTGCGAGACGCACCTGAAAAGCACTGCCTATTATATTTCAACTCGTGGCACATCAGTATAAGGACCCAAGCTCCATAGCCGAATACATCAGTTACATAACTATAACAACAAACTGCACAAGCTCGGCATCAGGTCAACAAAACATAAGCAAATTACAACTTTATAACGTCATACATCGTGATGCGCGATATCAGAGTTGTTATTGAAAGCCATAAACCAGCCCTTGCTCCTCGTTATCGGTTAGTCTAAATTGTCTTCAGTGTACGGGCGTCTCCGCATCCTGAAGAAGGGGCCGTGCTGCACCAATGCTTGTTACTGTATGACAGAGATGGCACAATACACGGAAAGGGAAAAAATCTCTTCTTGCTTGAGACCCTGTGCAGATACAAACGAACGACAGCTCAATTTTCTGACAAAATTAACCTAAACAAAAATTATTGAAGTGAAACCTTGCTTTGTTCACACAATGCTGTGGCAGTCCCCTGACACTTAAGGGAGCCACATTGAGGGTTGAGCCAACTGCTAGTTGCTAAAAGTCTCCAAAAGTAGGAAACGTGCATAATTGTGTTCCCCGACTAAGCATGAATGGAAGTGTGCACAAATCGAGACTTGTTATATAAAAACATTGTAGCCTTCGCCTTTGTCTCGGGCGGTACGGATATATTTGGAATTAGCGCTCTTCCGTCTAAATATATTCTGCCCTTGCGAACCAAAAGGAAAGGAGAATGAAGCCTGAATGCGGAACCAGCGATAAAAATAACTTCCGCTGCAGCCGTCTCACCTTCCATGAATAAATATCTTCCTCCAGGCGTGTTATACGATAGCTGTTAGAGCACCGAAAAACCTTAATTGACTCGAGGTTTCTTCTTCTTCTGATCGTCTTTCATGTTTCGTGACTTGTTCGCCTTGCTTCTTCTTTTCCAGAAAGGGCCGCAATGCGCAAGGAAGATTATCAGGACTTATTACGGGACAAGTATGAGTTGCATTCGATCCGACTGCACGAATAATGAAATGGGACTTCGTGTAATGGTGTGATTCCATCTGCTAATGACTGGAACCTAATTACGGACCATAACAGTGAAGCGAGATAGAAAGGCATCGTAGTCGTGTTGGATAAATTTCAGCTTGCAGTGAATATACACCTTTTATTTCTGCAGAAGTGAAACAGGTGCCCATATCCTGCCTCCTCCTTCATCCTTTATATTGGGATAATGACGATGGCGGATTACAGCCGTGCCAGCGCCCTTACATGTATATCATCACGAGCTTTGGCAGAAAGAGTAGCTTGACCAGCTTTCGTGGCTGAACTGGTTATCGATATAGCCATCTACGTCCTGTAGGAAGGTGAATCCACCGACTGAGCAGTCAACTGATGTCGTTTAGAGAAACGTGAGCGTTAACAAGATGAGCGCCCGTGTACAACATCGTTGTACTCTGGGAAAAAGAAAAAAAAAAAAGAGAAGAAAAATAAATCTTCCGATCTCACCTTCATCTTAACTCCGTCCCTTGCTACCGCGAGCCACAGGGCGACTAAAAGGTAGAAAATAGATAGGGAAGGATAGAATCCCCCTTGCAGGGCAAAAGCGAAAAAAGAAAAGGGCAATGTTTTCGACAGGGCGCCATATATTTTGTAAGAGAGTGGAAGAACCTGCTCTATGGGTTTACTTTTCCACGAAGATGAGTTACGGCGCTCTCGTAAAGGGGTTCTGCGCCTGACGTCCAATGCGGTCACGATGCTTCCCACGTAGACATCAGAGAAAGACGTCATCGGTCTGTGTGTGTGAGAGAGAGAGAGAAAGAGAGAGAGGGCAGTAAAAAAAAAAAAAAAAAAAAAACAGAAGAACAAGGCTGGTGCTTGAGGAAAATGTCAGGTGCCCAAGAAGGTCTATTACGGGCATAAGGCACTGGCCTGCTTAGTTTCTATAGTTCCATGGTGGGATACGTTTGAAATTTCTGTTCATTGTTATCCGCGATGGTCACCGTAGCTAGTTTGAAAGTATATAATTTAATCAACAACCACTAATTGCTCCTGCACATTGTACACTCTAAAAACAGAACTTCACCGCACAACACGGCGGTGACCAATCGCCATTCCGAATGATATCTTTTCCTGACCCTATTTGCGGAAAACGGTGGGCGTGCGCCTTTTTTGTGACACTTATGCACTGCATAAGTGTCACAAAAAGGCGTACGCCCACCGTTTTCGGCAAATAGGGTCAGGAAAAGATATCATTCGGAATGGCGATTGGTCACCGCCGTGTTGTGCGGTGAAGTT
>JARGYV010120710.1:0-20543 GCA_029532675.1 Ornithodoros moubata | reverse complement strand
TGGCATTACAGGAGCCTGGTTCGTTCTGGCCCGCGCGAGCTTGTGCACGTTGGTTCTGGCCCGCCCGATTTTCAAGTTGTGCACCCCTGATGTAGCTAGACATTTAAGATCTGTTTCTTACCGAACTAGGTACTCCAGACTAATTATCGGAAGAATAAACACTGGACAAAAGACAGGGCGGTCAAAAAACAAAAAAAAAACAAGAGATTACAAACTAAAAATGAAAATCTCAATTCAAATTGAAAAAACCTTTGTACTGCTCCTACAGCGGTACTTTGATGTTACCGCAGACTCGCGGTTCCGGTTCCTTTACCTAAACAGTGCCGATTGTATTCTTGCACAGATGCTGTCACGCCTGCAATCATTCGACATAAAATCAAGCCGAAATAAAGAATAAATGACACATGACATTGTTTTCCTGCCAGGCATTTCCGTGTTTTCCGTTCTACCTCTCGTCTTGATTCGAACAGCACACGTCAGTCAGTGGTCCGCAGTCAAAGTTTGGGTCTCTTCAGGTATGTAGGTCAAGAAATTACTCCGCCCTCACTATCTGATTTTGGTAGCGGTTTTTCATATGCGCCTGAGTGGATGATTGCTGCGTCTTTTCCTCGTCAGCTTCCTCTCATCGAGAGAAGTGCCGTGTTTCCCGAAGGCCTGGCTGCTGTTTTATGTATACGGTAGTTTCTGTTTTAACCCAAAAGTAGACTGGGCCCAGCCCAAAGTGCGTGTCACAAAGCGGTAACCACTGCATGTTTTTAATGGCGTATGCAGCTCTATCAGGAAGTTCGTGATTCGTGTTACACCTACTACAACTTCAGAATCGCAGAGCGGAAGAGACGCTCCATTGCTTCTCGGGAAGCAGCATGAGAATAGCTTGTGTTGTAATTCTATCAAACTTCAGTTGTAACTTCAGTTGTAAAGTGTAAAAGTTTTCACAGTAATTTATGTAATATATTTTCCAGTCAACCGCCCCAGCTCTCATACTAACCCTCCAGTGTCTCCTTCCGTTCTGCTGTCCAGTGTCACTCTGCTTACATCTGTACGCTGCTCATAGCCATAGTTGCCATGCGGTGCTAACGCCAAATCAAAAATTGTTCACATCTGACCACATGGTACAGCCCAGGCGAGCACGTGGACAAAGTCCATGGAGCAAAAAGACTTAGGTGAAAAAGGAAAAAGGACGACAGAGAACAGAGCTTAGAAGTAACCAACTTTTCGTATCAGTAGTCAATGAAGAAATATGCATATTCCCGTTTTTCGACGCGTATGTTTTTCTATACCGTCTCACACGCTACGAACAGTCGTGAACAATGGGCAATGCTCCTCAAAACGAAAACAAGAGGCGCGCAGATCGTTCTTGAAGGCTATTGTTAACAAAAAGAAATGCCTATTGTGTTTACCGCTTCATTTGTAAACCAACAATAGCAAGAAGTCTCTTAGCATAAGCTGTACGACGTGATCCGGAAGCTCATGGGAACCTGACGCGGTTCCAATAAATAAAGTGTAGAAAAGAAACCTAGAATACTCGTTTCTTCCTACTTAAGACGACAATACGCTTTTCGCACAAAAGGACCGACGTTACGCCGAGAACAAACAACATCCTGCAAAGCGACACACCACAGTGAAGCCAGCGAAATGTTTATTTCAAATACCAACGCAGAACGTATAAGGTCACCACAGCACAGCAACATTTTGCAGGTTTTGAGGTCCTATGTTGGTCTCTTCCTTTGCCCATACTCGTAAGTATGAATAGTAATAAGTAATAAGCATGAAGTATGAAGATAAGTATGAATGATTCGTAAGTAATGAAGTTAATAAGTGAAGGCATCAGTTCTAAAGGATCGCTCAGTAAGCGTTCAATTCGATCGTGGTTTCCGCATCAGCTCTGCACCTAGCTGTGGTTCAACTGTCGGTTGATCCGCATTCGAGCAGCAATACTTTGTGACTGCACATTTTCTGCGCACAAATGCCGGCTGCTGTAAACGAAAGTCTAGGAACTAGATTGTTTTTCATGGCTGAAGCCCGGTTAGCCTTTGCAAATACCTGTTTGGGGTGCCTGTGCGAATTCCTCTAGTTCTTTTTACACTGCTTACAAAACGTTCAAGCAAAATAAACGATACACAACTACATATTCTACTTTATACTGTAGGTGTTCTGCAATCTTGGTGCCGTGCCTTATGCTACGCAAGAGTATATATTTTGCACCCTTTGGCAGTCCTAACCTTTTCCTAGGGGATTTTCTGGAGCGTAAAACAACGCTGGGCGATAAACTGTCGACTGAGTCGTGGGCGACGGCTTTTCACTTCTTTACAAAGTCTGGAGCGATTGCTTGAGGAATCCGCACTGCTTCCGGGCAGAGCAGGCGTTAATTGAAAACCGTGAATACACGTTTATCGCCTACTCACGGTCGCTATTGTGCAGCTGCACGTTCCCTTTAGCTCACGATAATGAGTAGCAGGAAGTCGTAGGAAGTCGTAGAATGCGTAATGACAAGAATTTACGCAATAAAGAACGACACGCTGTTTGGTCCCGTTTATCTTCACGTTTTAGAAAATGGCCTTTCGACTCGGCTTTGTATTTGCCGATAGAGGAAGTTAAGCAGCCAGTTGATTTCACGATTGAGTGGGCCCTGCCATGTGTGGTCCTAGGTGTCATTCACAGACACTATTTATTTCCTTGTCATCTTCATTATCATTTCACTGTTGCCTATGTTTGCATATCTGAGTTCTGCTTAAAATGACAAAAAAAAAAAAGAATTTGAAATTAAATGGGAATAATAATGTGTTTTTTTTTTTCGTTTTTGGGTATTACGTCACGGAACCTTTCTCCAGCTGAACCATGTTGAACACAGAGGACTATGATTCGTATGCGGGGTCTTTTAGGTTTGTTTTTGTGACTGAAATACCCAAATGTACAATATATGATATATTGAACGAGACGCATTCTTCGTGCTTTGACGTGACAGGCTTTTGTAGTTAAGAAACCATGATGAAGTTGGAAGTTGGAAGTTGGATTGAAGAAAAAAAATGGAGAGGTTGGTTTCCCGAGCGAGAAACCGGCTACTCCAGGGCGCTTAACGAAAACAAACAAAAAAACAACCCGACTAGGAGGCGATCTGGGGCATCATCATCAGTGTCTAGCGTGTGTCTGCACACTTTTCGCATAGCTCACAAGAGCAGCGAAAGCTCGTTTACTCTGATGCGGAGGCCAGGGACCGAGCACTTTCACGACACTGAAGGGACGGTCGTCAAGTAGGGCCAGTGCCGACCATGATGAGAAAACTCTGATTTTCTAAGGTTCCATGGTTTCACATGTGAAAATCGCTTATTCCGCCGCGCAACATGGGTTGCACTGCAAGATGGATGGCTTTTATTCGAATATTCATTTCTTTATCTAGCTGCCAAGTTTAAACAGAAACATTCGAATAGAATGCACTGGGTGACATTCCTTCTCAGTCGTTCACTCTTTCCGCCGTCGTTGTTAACAGCTGCGACATTAGGACAGATGACTATCAGCGAACACGCACGGCAAATCATAATTGATTGCTTCAATTAATATCAGCCTCTCGTTAACCGAGGCGGCAGAACAACATCCGCCGCTGATGAATATCCATGGAAATGGCTCAATGCAGACACAGAGACCTTCCCGCATCGCGCTAAAACGCCGAAGCTTCCAACCGTCGGATAGATTGTGGTCGGACTCTATTACGCAGGCGCATCCGACATGGTATGCATATTGATGGCAGATGGAGTCGATCTCGTAAGCCTGTGCGTGCAGGAAAAGGACTGGAAGAATGCCGCCGGGCGTCGTTTTTTCCAGAATCTCGGCTATCAGGGCGAGCGGAGCGAGGTATTTATCAGGCGAGTGGGGCGTCCCAAAGAAATATCAGACATTGACATTGAGATCGACTGCGAAATAGGATGGAACCGGATCAGATGTGGATTAAAGGGCCATTTCAACTTACAACACCGTGGTTGTCCGTGAGTTTTTGTGTCATGTAAATGTGTCTGTCGGCGAATTAGTTTTTAAAAATTATACTATATCCTTGCTGCACAACATGAGACCTTTTTTCACCAGCCAGGCGAGTTACTGTATATGGTGACTGGTTATTGCCGTGCTCTGTATAAAGTATTTTATGGGATATTGAAATACTAAGTAGCAGCAATCTATAAAAACTATAAAAAATGGTAGTATATATAAAATAAAATATTCTGACCACAGAAAATTCCGCGGGATGCGTACTTCCTGAATTGCGAGCAACCGGAGTGACCTGACGATTTCGCTGTCTTTTAAATATATTTCGCAGCTACCGAGCATAAATAACAGGACCCCTGTACATAAAAACGTTAAAGACTGCAGTCTAAAATAAACTAACAATAATAATACTTTAGTAATTATCCGTGGCTTTGCGTCGCAAGACAACAGCAATCTTGAAAGAAACTGACTGAGGGAAGCGGACGCTTAGATGAACGTTGTTTTGATCTGTCAGGGAGTGTCGACGTGAAAGAAACAAGATATCAGTGCTGAACTTGGCACGGAAAATTATGCCGTCAACGAGCCACCACAGATACGAAAACACGCACAGGGTCCGGTGACATCCGGTCTCCTGTTGGTCGTCAACTTGTACCTCTCAGGAAAGCACATGTATGACGGCCCATATAAAGTAATCACTAGTAGCACAATATACTGAAAGTCAGGTGCATTAGGGGTGGACGGGTTGATCAAGGTCGCATGTGCAGCTTGCGGTATGTAAGACAGGCAGCGATAAAGAGATGTCACCTGACGACCACCCCTATTGCACCCGACTTTCAGTACATTGTGCTACTAGGGATGTAGCTGAAGGAATTACGTAACGGCATTCTTCAGACAGAGTTTCCAATCTCAGAACTGTGCTAGTAGGAAACAATGAAACACGTGGATAAACATGTCCCAGAAGCATACAGGAGGATACAACTGTATAAAAAACAAAAAAACAAATCAGGACACCATGACCTTTCTGGAAAGATTCCCTCCAAGTTATTGAAAACATCTATTCGCACTCGTGATTTCTTTCTCTGCCTCATGACCTGAAGTAGAACGCGTCAAAAATATCCCCTAGAGGTAACAGGTGTTTACAGCTCCCTTGCAACGACGACCATAACAGACATGTGCTATATTGTGAAGTGAGTGGTAAAGCTGTTCGTTGTCTAGGATACTCCTTGGTCACTAATATGATCAGCACGATCATACATCGTTGGAACATGTAAGGAATTATGTTCAAGATTTTGCACTAAAGTAAGCTGATAGCTGTGCAATGAGGGTTCAGTCCTCAATAATAATAACACTGGAGAAACAATACACCAAGCGAAACACGAAACGGAACGAAAGAAATACAACGAAAAGTCCATGCAAACGTGTTTTCCTTTATTTACCGTCAGCTCTGTCCTTTATGGGAAACCCACGGTCTCTTTCTGGACCCCTTCTAGAAACAAAACAGAAAGGAAGAGATAAGTTGGTAGAGACTAGAGCAATGGTACCGCAGCTGCAGCGATCCGCACATGTCACTAGAATACTGGATTTGCAGACTATCAAACGCCACGAAGCTATTTTTCGGATATGCTCTGCATAACTAACCTCTTATGTCTACGATCAACGCCGTACATCCCAGACAGACACGTTTTTCAAACCGAAACTATGCTAAGTGGCGGCTCCATGTAAGCGATTATCGTCTATTGACCATCGTGACCTTCATATGTGACGTCTGCAGTACATATTAACTTTTTGCACAAGAATTTGCAACTCAAGGACGTCGTGGTCAAACTCACGGGCAGTGCACTTTTTCCGGAGGAAGACTCACAAATCATCCTATATCGGCAGACGGGGAGGACGTTGCCTTGTTTCTTACATCGCTTCAAGGTCAAAGCAACATGAAGCAAACTCAGGCTAACCTGATCATCAGGCACATAAAAAGGAAGCTCTCATTATAAGATACGTAAAACAGACCCCAATGTCACCTTCAACTCGAGAAAGTAACATCGCTTATCCCAAAGAATAATAACAAGTGACCAGTCCGGTTTAACATTCCCGAAAGGCTACTACAGGATTCCACGTGGCCTGAATAATGAACTCCATGTTCACGAGGGAAAAAAAGAATCGAACGGCTGCCATAGTACACGTCCTTGACTGGGTCAAGAACTGCCTTGAACCGAAAGTGCCTTGAAAAATGCCAATTTCATTTATCCTCCTCTCGATCAGTGCCACTAAGATCTTTTGATCAGCCACGCAATGCTGCTGCAGAATTTGCTGCAACGACCACGTTTCACCTAGGTTATGAAACATGTGTATTGTGTAACGGTAACAAATGCAAACCGGTACAGATCAATACCCTGTGAAAGAAAATTTAGGTAATCAGGTGATGCTCTCTTTCTGGAGCATAGAATCACCCGTCGTTTTCCTTATAGTAACGATTGAAGGAAGATGGGCAGATAGCGTCCGTTAAACTAAAGCGGTACGTTGTCTCCATGCGCAGGGATGCATTTGATGACCGGGATGGCAAACCAATTGCACACGTATGGTACTATAACGTACAATAATATACAAGGTTATTTACAATAATGTGTAATAATGCATATCGTACTCTAACACATAATACTCACACACGACTCATTGCTCGGATATACATTTATACATACGCGTACTCTGTTGCAATTATCATTCTTATCATGAATAGCAATTTTACCTATAATCGTCATGTCCTATCGATTCCTATCATAAAATGCCCAAACCCGAAATGTATTGGTTCCACTACTCGGAAATAAGATTAAATTATATTGTGAGTTTATTACACAAATAGACATGGGCTTCATTAGATGTTTACTCACCATAGTAGCATCGTTTTTCTGGTGCATTACATTGTGCGTATTCCAGTTCCCCATACAACTGGAGCTTCTTCAAGGAAGTTCACAAAAAGAGGTTAATTAGTTGCGCTGCTAAACATAACCGCCATTCCACCAGTTGAAAATGCTGCCCCGTTCAGTTCCCCCTCCAATTTCCGCCGAACTGAATGACTCCGCTAGTCGAAAGGGAAAGAAAAATTTGCAGCTACAGTAGAATCTTGGGAATCTGAATTACCGCTTATAACAGAATAGTTGTATCTCAGTTGTCTGGTTTGCGTTTTTTCCAGCTAACAAGAATCTTTGTAAACTACGCTTAGTACTTCTCTTTCTGTGGTTAAATAGAACTGAAAACGGGAAATGACAGGATAAATATGTATCATAAGGCAGCAGTTATTTTGAATTGCTTGGCCCCTTTTTGTGGGCTGTGTTTGGTACATAATACTAGCTGGAATTCGCTAGCATATGTAAAAACAATCCAACTCTGCATTTAACACACATACTGTATCCTAAACTACAGTCCCTCAGTAAACAGAACTCCTGATAAACGGAACCATTTTTTATGATCCCTTTAAGTTGCGTTTAACGAGATTGTACTGTACCTGGAAACCGCATACCATAGGGACTAATTAGACCTCAGTCCGTGGCAAAAGCCTCTCTGGAACTTCCTCGTTCTTCACTTCGGCATGCATTACAACAGGAACAGCCCAGAAGTAAGAGGTACCCTCAGCGCGCACCGCCCGCCGTCGGCTTTCCACTTATTCCGGATATTTTACATCTCCAAGCTCGGTCGATGGTATGACCCAATTAGAGGAGTAGGGGAAATCATTCACTAGGGACGGCGGCTAAATTCAGGCATGATATCAGGGCACGGGACGCGTGAAATTCTCACGTCAAACCCGCACGTTTTCCCGGCGGCTACAAGACACGGGGATTCGGGCAATGATGAAGGGTTGAATGGACGGCACTGGCGAACACTGATCAGGGTCGATATCGGTACTGCGAGAGGGCCAAACGGGTGAAGTCAATCATTACGAGCGACGCACCCTTTATCTAGGCCACCACACCGTTTGACTGCTCAGAAATCGGATCAGCTGTTTCTTTCCTCAGGATTTCGAAGAAGCGTGTGAGGCCGAACACGGGCGAGATGAATGATTATTCGAATACAGCTGGTAGAATAAATCGTCAAGTCGTCATAGTCGTCAGTCGTCAGTCGTCAAATCGTCATAGTAGTGTGTGGATATCACGTTGTTATCAGGGTAGCGAAGTCGGAGCAGATAGGACAAATGTGCTGTTTCTTCAGAAATTGATCTTCCCCGTTCGCCAACGCCATTAAGAATGATGATTTAGATGAAGCCATCAAGATAAAGAACCCAGAGCGTTTGTAGATGGGTCTTCGATACGCTGGCCTTCGAAACTGATCGCCTTTCATTAAGGCCTGCGCGTTCGGGATCATTGAATACTCAGGACACCGCTTAGAGGAATGTAATAATAAATTAAAGCAGGCCAACTGTACGCTGTGGTAGCGCCGGCTTCGCATGTAATATTCTGAAAGACTAAACCCAAGACCCGTGCCATAAAAAAAGAAAAAGAAGAAAAGAAGAAAGAAGGAAACAGAGAGAGAGACTGGATATGACTTGTCCAAGCTGTTTACCCGCACGAGGCGGATGAGTAAAATATTTCACGGGTTACATCATATAAGCTGTAGGACAGAATGGCGTCAAGAACATTCTCTATCACGACTAGATCGGGCCTGCACGACCGGACCCCATTTCTTAAAGTGATGTAGACACGAACGACGGAGGCTTTCCTCCAATTGCTAGAACAAATAAACGAACATCGATGACCCTAAAAGCGTGGCACATGTTAACGGCCGTGTCGTAACAGCCCCATCCGAATTCGAGACGCACAGACAAGAGGTTGCATTACTAAAGTATCCCCAGCTTGGGCACGAAAAGAATGAACACCACGTCAGAGCTGCTGTACTGTCCGTTCGTTTTGTGCCCATGTACCCTCAGACTTCTTTAGCGACCGAATTCTTTCACCAGCTCGTCTGTATTTATGCTATTTTATCAGACAAGGCTGGTCTGTGCGCTCGTCACTGGTGAGGTAATGTTTTTATAGTGTACTCTGAAAACTTTCCCGTACGCATACGCAGATATTTCTATATTACGCTCATGTATTACAAAGAGCGACGCCATAAGGACAACGACGAGAAAGCAACAAATGATGGACGGCAATGTATGCCTTAATCGCCAGTCCATCCCAGTTATTCACGAAGCAACCTGCTACACAATGCCGCGGCACACAATCGCGTGCAAGGTAACAGTTAATAATTGCAAATGACGGGTCTCGGTATTTTCGTCTGCCATGACCTATGAGCGGAAATTGGCTTCGGGGACAATGGGTCAGCTCGCATGCCTGACGCCTCAGATTTTGAAGCGTGGAACAAAGGAGAGTGTGATACACAAATACTTCAGCAAAATTTTCTGCCGTGTTCAATCTTCACGTAACATATGTAGACGAAAACTCTCTTTTGCAGTGTGCAGAAACCTTTTGGAGTCTTTTTGTGGTCGTCCGCGTAACGGGTTTATACGAAGTTGCGCACAGACAATGCTAGAGTTCAGCTTCCCTGACTTTCCGTGGAATACAAAAGTTCATGCATTCTCAAGCGTTTAGTGTAATATCTAACGTAAACGATTAGTAATCAATATTAATATATCAGGGACAAATTAAGATAATCAGAGCCAACATAATATTTCTTTTTCAGCGAGAAATGTAATCCAACGAAGAATTCCCAGCATATGTACGCGTGCTGACGTTCGAGAACCGCATTTCACTGATTTCGACATTTTCTAACAAGCATCAAAGTTCCTTCTAACATGAGCAACCATAGTTAGCAGAAGTCGTAAGCAGTCATTGCTCACAACGCATCTGCAGGGTATCTTGTACCACAAGGTGGAACTAGAAGCAAACACACACGAACTGACGCCGTTAAACCGTAAAAAACGATCATTATTTTGCTGCATTTTTATACATAACATTACTCGTGAATAGCGTCTTCTTTTTCAGTTCTTTTCACTTCTCGACTATGGTTGCAGACGATGAAGTACGCACGTATGGCAGCGACGAACGTTGCGTTATGGTCTGCCAGTCAGAGTATGGGAATCGTCAGCAGATCCCTCCATTACTTACGTCGATTTGGATAAATGGGTGGCACACGATCAATGTCGTTCTTAGTAAATCGGACACTGTCGTGAATGTGGAATAATATCCAAGCGGATATTTACGCATGCAACTAACCTTCATCCGATGCATCCGGGCAGTCTGCAGATCCGTCCCGCACCCTTGCGAGGGCTATGCAGATGCTTGGATCGCTCCTACACGCAAAATGTGTGTCTTCATGGCACGTACTGTTCGAACTTTCTGCCAAAGGCCGCCTTACTGTGGATGCTGCAAGAAGAACAAGAAACGTATACAATTAAGAACGAGAAAAAGAAAATAAGAAAGAGACGACATTAGACCACATCAGAGTGGACGCCAGCTTCCCCCAGTCCACCTAGCCTATAGCTAAACGGCACGGCAATAATCAATGATACGTTACACAGGGACTGCATCGAAAGATAACCTGCCAGTGCACGATAGAACTATAATCGAATTACGTCTTAAAGACGTCTTCGCTGCAAGACACTGCTCTGTGACAGAGAACCCACCTTAGGACATGACATGACAAGTTCCCCCTGATAAACATCCATTACTCTGATTCCAGTAGATAGTCATATACTGCATACATTGATCTATATATCAATTCTATATTTTAATATACTGTTACAGCTATTAAATTCGACCGCTCGATATCCTAAACATCTCCTAACGACTCTATGTCCACTCTGCGGTATACCCAGCTTGACTCAACAAGAAATTTTCACAAGCTTCCCTAGGAAGTAGTCCTGGTCTCACGGGGCTTACAACGTAAGTTCCGACTTCAGTTAACAAACAATCATGTCTCAAAGGAACGCTCCGCGAAAGCTTTCTTACAACATGTTCAATTCCTTAACCGACCCCAGAGAAAAAGGCTCAACATAACAGGAGCCGCGTTCATATCCTCCCCGTCCCCCCGCCGGACCACGTCCACGCAACGCGTACGCGCACGCCGCAACGCGGTGTGCGAACTCATTCATAATCGATTGCTATACAAATGAATGTAAATTTTCGCTTTACTAACAGGGTGGCCATTTTCTGACGCCCCCCCTTCCCAGCACACACACACACACACACAGCTCTTCCGCGAAAACGAATCCCTTTTCTCCAACTTTTTATGCGTGTTTTTTTATGCGCGGCTCAATCACGTGCAAAAAGTGAAGCGGCCATGAATAGCCATTTAAATCCGGTTAGATGGGCAGGAGGATCAACAGACTGCGAAAGCGAGGTTTAAAACATAGGATCCACAGTGGCAAAAAAGGAATTATGCAAGCGCTGCTACGAAGCAGAATCTTTTCGCTTCAAATCTCCAGAGATAGTCCAGCTTCGTACGTGGGCCACATTTCAGTCAATCTATTGTGTCGAGACGCTGTGGGAGGGAACTGTTTCGAAGGTTTTTGACGAGAATTTTTTGCGGGCGAACGTCATCGTCTTTCATATTGCCATATCGTGGAATCTAGAACGCTTAGAACCCGGAACTTTCGAGAAACACAGCTTCCGGATGAGGTACCTCTGCTAAACAGCAGGACAGAGAAATGAAGCAGACGACAAGAAAAGATCTTTCTCCCCAAGGTGATTCGAACGCGATCAAAACAGATAGCGTGACTCCATTTTAGCGTGAAAAAAAGTGTTCCCTCTGCGTACAATGATATCGTATTGTGAGCGATCGTTACGAAGATGACAGAATGCCACCGGTCAGTCGGAGTGTGCGCGATGACCTCTCTTTTTCTCTTTTGGCAGTTTTTCGTTTTATCTTCTTTACTGCTTCTTCACAACACTCACAATGATGCACACAGACAATAGGTCTTCCGTGCATATAAAAGTTTCGGCATATCATGTTTTTGTGTGCTTACATTACAAAAGCCGTAGCATAGCCTCTTTTTCTTTCTTTTCTTTTCTTTCTTTTTTGTGCTGTTGTTGTGGTTTGCATTTGCATTTAGAAAAGACAGGTACTTGATTGCCAGTGATCGGAAGTGGTCATCACAGACGGATAACGTGCCTTCTCGTCAGTAACGTGTACGTTTTCAAATTTAAGGGCAATATCAGCTTCCATCGTAGCATATATAATTGAAACTCTTCTAATTATTTAGTTATTAAAACAACCCCTGTTCCAAGAAAAGTAAAAAAGACAAAACGCACTCACACACACTCCAACAGTACCGTTGCGATTAACGTTGTGAGAGCGGAGTATGCCCTCCAATGGAACGACGATCTCCATAAAGCTTCTTGTCAGTGAGCAGCAGAGACGTTATTATTTCACAAAAAAGGCCTCACGTAGTACCTATACGGTGTGCCTAAAGAAGTAGCCCACAGGTAAAAGTGAGTCCATATATATCCTATACCGAGCGTGAACAATGGCACACGATCCCAAAGAAGGAACAAAACAACTCAGAAGTTGTAGATCAAAATTTGTGATCCGTTCTATGATTACACTTCCCCCTGTATACCACGGTCGTGGACACTAATAGCAACTGTATCCCAGTGTGCACGTGAAGAGGAATCCATGCTAAGCATGTTGTTCAACACTCCGTGACAGAATTCGGTCACAAAGGAAGGAGCCTCGTTGGCCCCCCCTCGCGTTCTAGCCCTTCCCAGAGGGCCAATCCTGCGCAACTTCACGAGCAACTTTATAACTCCAGCCCGCGATGCTATTTATAAAATATGCTGCCGCCCTGTGCTTTGTCAACCTCGTGCTGCCGAACGAATATATTCTGCCTTGTACCCTGTACGAAAACGTCAAGCGTGTCTTTCAGACACAAGGAAATAACTTGAGTGTCAGTGGGCGCTCGCTAAATGCTGTTCCCGGAGTGAGATGCGAATGATTTATTTACGTGCTACAGTATGGGTGAAGGATTCATGAGCGTCAGTGAGGGTTATAATTAGTCGGTACTTAAAATTAAAAGAAACGACGTTAACAGAAATTAAAGACATGCTCTTTAATGGATGCCTTTTCACGGACATTTTGTTTCCTGTATCATGTACGTGACCTGACCTGGAGTAAACCTCTCCAAGAAGACTCCGCTCTAGAACTGCAACGTTTTGTACGACTCTCACTTTAAAGATGTGAGAAAAGAATAAGGTCTTGGTAAGAGACAATCGCGCAGACACTAGTGCTTACTGTCACCTCCGTAAAACACTTTATTTTTTCACGCCAAACTCGTGCAACAGCAGTGACCAATCGCCTCCTCGACTTTTTCGCTTTCTTTTTTTCTTTTTTTTTTCTTTTTTGCTTTTCGCTTTCAGGACGACGTATTGGTCTCAAGGCTTTTGCAATGATGTCACAGCCGTAGCCGTCCCGGCGTGTGCTTGTCCAGCGTCTTGAGACTTTCTAAACAGCAATGACGTTATATGATGGGTATTGACGGTGGCAGCATCCTCGACAGCAGAGATTTCGTCTTGACGACAATCTAAGGGTCCTGCCCTGCCCTACTACATCCACTGGGAATATACACTTATCAACTGCAGTTTCCTTTCTAGGTCGAAACGTCACCTGTCAAGAAGATGTCAAATATTGAGCTTCTACTCGGCAATATCCAGCTACGCGGTGCGCAAATAAAAAAGCAGAGAACAAGGAAAATGTATATATGTAACGCGTGTGTATTTATGTCATGGTTCTACTTTGTTATTATCACCTTTTTATTTCCATATTCTTACGTTCCATGAACTCGGGTTAATATATATTAGCAACAGAAAACGAGTTTTCACACACAATAAAAACAATAAAATTTGAAAAAATAAAATAAAATAAAATTTGAAAAAATTGAACAATAAAATGTTGTTGTTGTTGTTGATGATGATGTTAATAACAATAATAATAGCAATTGGTGTTTTACGTCGTCAGACAGCTGTGACCACCACAACAAAATGTTGTTGTGGATAGAGATACAGAAAAGGAGTGTGCGGTCCTCATAGAGGAACCTGGTCGCTTCAGGTTGCAAAAGTAAAATGTGATTAATGCCCCAGGTATCAGCAGCACATGTGGCAAAACTCCAGGTATGTTTCGGCGGACTGGACAGAATATGTTTTAGACTCGAAAACTTGCGGCCAGCAGCACAGCGTGTCCAAGCCCTGATGGCGATGTTAACGTTATTTGTGGGACTAATATGATGTAAACAATGCGAGTGAGCGGCGTAGCACTGTGTGAATCTCGCGCGTGCTTGGGTGTAAGAGATTTTTATTTTTTATATTTTTTTCCCTGCAATTTCGGGCTTTGAAATGTTTGAAATGTCGTGGTACCGGCATGCAATGTTGGATACTTTTTATTGCCTATGACTGATTTGCGAAGAAAGAGAAGTGGGGAAACAGTGGCCCTGTTAACGTCGAATGGTGCTAGCAAAGCAACAATAAATTTCGAAGCCTAGAACGAAATACGAGATTCGGAACTAGACTCTCTGGGAATGATTCTGATACGCCACCGCTCCCTGCTTGTGCCTGGAGGCACTCTCTTAGGTTCCAAATGCAATCATGAAGAGTACACACATGTCATGTTACAATTAGTCACAGTGCACGAAAGGTAACCTTCCAAAGTAACGCCCTACCAGCACAATGTCGGGTGCATTAGGGGTGGTCGTCAAGGGTCTTATCTGTTTGTCATGTCTTTCTGACGCGCCGCGAACTACAAAAGCAACTTTGATCCATCCGTCCACGCCCATTGCACCCGAGTTTCAGTACATTGTGCTGCTTGGGTGGGTTTATGAATGTGTAAATGCGTTTGCAATTTTACGCCAGATATCTTTCCGTTCTAACATACTGTTTAGAGAACTTAGATGACCAACACCGCCGCGCGTCAATAAGATAATATCTCGTATAACGGTGTTGAAGAGGCTCAGTGGCGTTGTGTCCCACTCTTCACTCGGAGGCTAGCACAAAGGCTGCCTACCTGAGCGAGGTGTCGCACCTGAGCGACGATACCGCTAACGATATAGCTTCAATCCAGCCGTTTCACTTGTCGTTCAGGCATATTTGTTAGTTCGGTGGTCACACAACCACGAATGACAATACGACCAAAGCCACGAAGAAGAGCCACGACAAAAGCCTTCCTAAAATCGCCGAGTCTCGGTACCGCACACTGAAGCGTGAACAATATTTTACTGTTCCGTTTTCAGAACATGCATGTCCCTGTAGTTACCAAGCCCTGCAAGCCTTGTTTTATGACGTCTATGGCCTATGTCAACATCTCTAATGTGGTTGGAAGGTGGGAAGATAAAAGACAGCTCAAGCGCGTGGGCGTTACGAATGACAAAGCTGTCCTGGCGGTGGTAGATGTCAAACACAGGCCGTTCGCAATGGTTCGCAACCTATCCTTTTCTGTGACTGTCGGTCATACAATATCGTACTTCGAGAAAGCTCAGGAAAAAATCGATCCAGCCTATGCTATTAGTGCACCCTATTATACAGCGTAAAACTTACCCTGAAGAGTCACATGAAATCAGACGTTATTGAAATACCGTCATAAGCACCTGTGTCGGGTCATCTCCTGGCTACCTCGCCAGCTACTTGGCACTCTTTGTAATATGCTTTATCCGTTATTATACTTCATACTGAGCGATTTCTGATGCGAATAGAGCACAAACAAGCATGCGACGTACACCTCCATGCACCATCTAACAAGCCGTTAGTCAAATTCCGTTAACACGATAACATCGAGAAGCCGCCAGACTTTGGCGCGTTGGTCGCAGATACCGCTGCTTTTCACCATTTTACCTTTTTGTGTGCTGGAACAACTCGAAAGTCAAATATAATTTTTGAAGCACAAGCTTTATTCAACGACGGGACTCACACATACAACTGCCTGAAATAAAGACTCGTGCCAAGACCAATGCTCGCCATGGTCAAAACCTTTTGGCAGCCACAAGAGCATTAACCTTTCAGAAGTCTTGGCTCGCACGAGCACTATGCATTTGGAACGTCATGAACCCAACTTTCGCTCATTTCGGTGCGTCATTTCAGCCGCTGTCTGCTAATTATCTTTGTCAAGATCGTTGCGGTACCGCACAGGGGCAACGCGGGCGACTGGTCACGTGAGAGCTCGGGTGTCAGTGAATGCGCAATCACCTGTGACGTCACGCAAGAGAGCCAACGCTTCCGGATACCTCGTCGGCTTTGAGGCGACCGCGATGAGAGTCGGATAAAAGTTTGAACGTGACCCCGAGCTTTTGTTTTGCTACCGCTGTGGTCCAGCGATTCCAAAAGAGAGGGAATCGCAAGAGAAATGAAAGTGCCCCTGACCTTTTCGAGAAAAGAAAATTACTGTGGTGGGCGACGTTGACTTCACTTCCTCCTGGCCGCACATCAACTACATGGGTGTCCGCTTTGTTATTTTGTTTGACAATTTGTTGACATTTTAACCCATATCACTCCTCCTTGACGTAGATAACAACCAGTTCCTGCTCAGACGACGGACTTCACTCTGATGATGACGTAAATGATTGACATGTTTCTCGTCAAACGCGAAAGGTAACTGGTAGGATTAAAAAGAAACAAAACATGACTGTAAACCTTTTCCCCCACATGCTGCCTTATTCAACATTTATTAATTGTCCTTGTTTTGGTCATTTCTGCCCTAGCAACAAGGCATCTCCGGATCTCTAAGTGGGATGTGGGATGTGGATAAGTGGGGATCATAATGACGAGACAACGGTATTTCTTGTAAATAAAGAATCAGTACCAAAGGCTACCAGATAGTAAAGGTACTGAGATGCAGTCACCAAAAGGCTTTAGATTTAATCATGCCAGATAAAACGGCGTAAAATTTTATAGGCAAACACTTCGTGCAGTTTTAATACTTCGTCCTAATTCAGATATTTACTGCTGCACTTGTGCCATCGCTGCATCATCATACCATATCGGCACTGTAGCTGTATCATTCTTCATTGTTTTCCGATGATAAATTTTCTGTGTATACACTAACAGATTTCGTAACAGCTCTAGAAAACAGCATCGTAATCAAAGCGCTTTTTATGTTTTCCATTTGTCTCATGTAGAGCACATGGCACTGGGTCGCTCATAGTCACGCGAGCTGCCGTTTGCATCGCGAAGCATTGTCATAATACATTTCCAGCGTCGTTGATACAATGGATCTCTTACATGAAAGTACTTTAGAAATACCTGACCACTAATTCTAAATGAAAGCACGAGCTTTACTACTTGAAGAAAGAAACAATTCGCGACAATTATTCTTTCATCACCGCCCGAGGTAATAATACTAATAATTACAATTATTATTATTATTACTTCCGATGGTGGAAAAAGAATTTTCCCGAAGGTTCCTTCAGGTATGTCGTGACAAGGCCAACACAGTGTGACCTTACTGGTCATTAGCACGATAAAACCGCGATGAAACAGTCTGCAGAAGGAGGGAATCTACAAAACTGCGGTTGAACAAGGCTTTACAGCGGTATAATGATGTAACTATAGCTCCATTTTCAGCGCCGCTCGACAAATCGCTATGTGTGAGAACTCGGGTATTTCTGTGCCGTGAATACCAAATATTCTGCTATGCTACGAAGGTGCTCGTGAAAAACAAGTGAAGGAGACACCGCGGAAAAAACGAAAAAGACACCATCAAAAAAGGGAGAAGAAAAAAGCGTGGGCGAAACGTTGGTAGTGAGTCCATTACGCTCGTCATCGAGGACAAGCCTCGAGAGCATCGCAGTGAACAGTACAGGAGTGGCAGAAGACGCGGAGACATTATAGCGCTCAACACGTTATACGTCTTCGTCCCTGGCAGGGAACAATCATTACATCGGACGTGAGCGCAAGCAGGCGGCAGTTTAGACAAGACTATATAGGCCAACGTTTGGGAGGACCCAGAATACATTCCACGACCCAGTATTTGTGTGCTTCAAAACCTACATCGTCGTCTTCATATCTCTTGGAATGAGGGGATAGAAACGATGGTGAGAGAAGGCAATGGGCCGTAGACTACAGGTTTCGCTTTTGACGTATTTTCATTGACCGAAGTTATTCGTGTTATGTGAATGGCGGGTGACGAGCAAAAGTTATACTAGTGGGAACGTGCAACCCGAAACCAATAAAAAATAAATAAAAACGCGCAAAGGTTCTCAAGCTTTAGCACTTCATTTTAATTCGTTCTGAAGTGTTAATATTAGTTGACCCGTAATTGAAAGGTGGTAGCTTCAAAGCTGCCAGGAGATTTTTAACCCTTCAAGTATTCGATGGGATCCCTTTTGCCTTACGTCACATGTTATTCACTTTTATCAAAATTTCTAAATGTGTTCTGCATTTACACTTTATGTGAAGAGGTGTCAGCTCTTCGATACTTCATTTCCGTCGGCGAAAGCCACCCGACTTTGTTTCCGCAGTGGCGGTGTGTTTTCGTTTCCTTTTTTCTTTCATCTGAGTGTTCTGGCTTCGGCCAAGTGTTCTATTTTATGTGAAGAGAAGGCAGCTCTTTTATAGCTTTTGTCCGGACATCGGAAGCCCTGGTGTCCGGCACCGAGTACTTAACTTGCGGATTATAGTTCTACAAGTTTTTTTTATTATTATTATTATTATTCACCTCTTTCCCTCTCCTCTTCCCCTTTTTCCTTCCATCCCCAACCCCCTTCCCCTCTTCTTCTAACGGGTGCAACTTGCCGCGTTTTGGGCAGGCAGACCTCACCCACTTCCCCTACGACACTCTCTCTCTCTCTCTCCGCATTTACAATCGCGTTTGAAAAATTAAGGCGAGGGGGACATTATTAAATAAAGTTTTGAGAGTGGTTGGTTGCTACACTATGTTCTCGTTGCATTCGTCCATTTGTTTAGCAATGAAATGAGAAAATAGAGATGACGCTGCATAAACGCGGGATGGATTAAAATGTACGAACGGTCCGTGCTGGCGTGAAGCTAGTCGAGCGTACGATACGACTGAAGGAAGAGGGACGTGTGCTCCTGCCGTGTCAACGTCAGCGCGACGCTCGACCTCGTGAGGCATCAGGTCGTTGGACAACGTGACCCCCTCTTTGAGGTGCATTTTAAAATCCGCCTTTCCTTTTAACCTCCTACTCCTTCCTCCAGGCCACATGTCACATAGAAGGGCTACGTGTCGGTGTCATCAAATGCGCTTGTTAGGCTTTGGTGTATAACGCCTGCACAACTTGAAGCCGGGGAACTAGCTCTCTCTTTTTTCATTTCGAAACGACCAATGAAGGCATTCATCTACAGCTGGTTACAGCCATGCCTTATGTAAAAAGAGCGGAAAAGATTTAGAACCGAAAGTGTCGCCTAGCAACCCCACACAGGTCCTCCCACTTTCAGGCCCCTCGTGATGACAGTTTTGGTTATTGTTACTAATCTTTTTTAAAAAACAAAATGATGACAGCAAACGTCTGATCTCTCCTTCAACTCCCTTTGTATGACAACAGAGAAAATGAATACTGCTAAAGTGTCGAAAACTGCCAAAAAGTGTATCTTTATGACTTACTGATTAGAATGTAAAACGAGACACAAGATAAAGGGAAGCGCTGATGTTTCAAATGGAAGGATTGCTGACACAAAGTAATACCATTAACGTACCAATCATTCGGATGAGACCACACATACGCAAGGTTCACACGGAAAGTTCATGGCTCCAGCCGACAAAATAGCAACCGCACGGACGCAATGTTCTCGTTCGATGGCAACAAAACCGTATTATCGAGAAAGGAAAACTCTACTTGGGAGGAGCGACCGACAGAGCTGTACTGGAATTCGCTCATGATGAGAGTCGAAGCGTACCTGTGGACGTCCCGAGAAAATAGAGCCGAAGATTCTCTCATCAGAAGAGCGGTCCGTTGGGAACAAACGCGGACCAGCGTAGAGGGCTCGTTTTTCTGTCGTGACAATCACCTGACCGTGGGCAATGAAGCTCTACAATAGGAAAGCACGTGGGAAAATGGCGTTGAAGGCGAATGAACGTAACGGAAAGTTCTGTAGGTACGCCATTATGGTGATGACCATATACGACCTTAGCTTTTACCTTGTAACCTGATTCGATAGCTTCTAGTCATTCTGTATAAATGTTCTCCAGTGGTTATTTATGATTCACTCGGAGCCACTGCAAGGGTGCACTTTGGGTGCGCTATGAGACTAGTATGTTATGGGTGACATAGTCTTGTAGAGATGACCTGATAATACATGTAACAGTGCATGTGCCGGTTTTATTCGTATAATGACCGTAGGCATCTCAAAGTAAATAAAATAATAAATCTCTAAGCTGCCCATAAGCGGGACCGAAGTTATTGACGGTCATGTTAATAATGAACACACGTCAAGATGTTATACTAGTTCGCCAATGTAGAACCGGAAGTCGAACTGAAAAAGAAAAGAAAAGACGCCACCAAAAGGAAATGGTATACTTTTGCTTAAGTTATACACGCACTTTGTGGTCCAATATCCCCCAGCGAGAAATCCATTAGGAGCCCTGGCGCTGTCAACGTCTGCGTCTGAGAGGGATACTGCCGAGGAATTTTGCCAGCTCATCCTGCG
>JARGYV010120696.1:0-19912 GCA_029532675.1 Ornithodoros moubata | reverse complement strand
TCTCTGTGCGAAATATCGGCGGCTTCCAACCTGAGGCGTGTTGCTTTAACTTGTGCTCCACCGGATTTTTGGATTTGTCTTCGCTGTTTTACGGGGCACTTTCAGGGAAGCTATAGCAAGGAGCAGGGTAACACTGTTTTCCCATGCACTCTGCTCGGTTAGCTATATGCCATTCCCGCAAACGCGAGTGTCACGGGATTGACTGCAAGCTTACGTTTTGCCATTCTGTAACAGTAAAACTTGTCTCCTATGAGTGCGATGTTGCTCGTCTCACACACGGCATGAATAACTTTGAGACCGTCAATGGTTTCGGTGGAAATAACCTCGCTGCTGAGTGTTGCTTCATCCCTGAGACATCGATTCTGATAGCATCTGATAGAGCTCATCTGCGCTCCGCGTTATGAATGGACGGCGTGACGTCCGCTCCAGGTTACTTTAAAAAAATGGGCTGATTCAGCCTGTGTCATTGGTCGATACACAATGTGTGTATGCTATACAAAGCTGCTATCATCCTGATATATCGTCAGTATTATCTGTAGCGTCGTCAACTGCAGCACTTGTGAAGAGGTAGTCCTTTTGTTGTACAACCCAGGTATAGTAATAGTGAGCTCTGGCTGCTGAAGAAACCACATGGGACAGGCCAGGGTGTGCCTAGCTTTCATTTGTATCTGACCTTTTGCGAACACGCACTATTTCGTAACTTTAGCACGTGTGTTTCCAAAAAGCCATGCACAACTGCAAATTAAAAAAAAAAAAATCAAGAAATAAGAAACTTTATCGGGTGCTAATCCCAAGCACAGTGTACGAGTCTTCCCTCCCGACGGAGAATATCTTCGTAATCCACACACGGAGGCTGAAAATCCTCCTACATTATATCAAATCCCCTCCTTAAGACTTGGAGGCTTGCGCGGAATGCTGATAGGAAGCGATATACTGCATCGACGCGGGACGACCACGAGCACCTTTCTCAGCCTTTATATGACCCCAATTATTTCAGATAAAAAAAAAAAGTCCAGTAATCAATAGTTTAGCTCCTCCCGCCCCCTCCACCTTTCTCTCTCTCTAATTTTTATTTACCACAAAGTGTAACATGGCACCTGGCAAAAGGTGACAAAAGCCACTTGGCAATGGCCAGATACCTTACAATACAAAACCGTGTAAGAATTAAAAAAACACGAAACCACAGAATATGCAAAAGGTAATGATGGATATATGAACGATATTGAAATATATCTGCAGACTTGCATCAAAAACTGTGTTCACATTTATATATAGCTATATAATAGCTGTACCACTACGTATGAGGCTAGTTAAAATGTGGGCAGAGTAAATCGAAGTCACTGCAAGCCGATGTTTCGAAGTAGAATGACATCCCATGTCTCTCCAAGATGAGTATTATATACGGATGTTCTAATTGGAGGCTCTGTATGATATCAGTTTCACTTGTAAAAGATATGTAGGCTTCATAAGCACAGGGAAGGTTATAATGATAAAGCTGACTGAAAGGAATGAAAACGAAAATGAAACTAGTATTAGAAAAAAAAAAAGAAAAGAAAACCGGTACATTGGAAATCAGACGGATGGTCAGCCTTTGTAAAAGTAATAGTTTGTGAATGTTATGCTGTGCGGTTGCACACCGTGCAAGATTACAGTACTGAAGATGAGAAGATACCAGTGAATTATACATAAGCAACTTCACACTTCTTGGTAACGGATAACGGGTCCTAGACATCATGCCGATCACATTAGAGATTTTGTTTGCTATAATGCTGACAGGGTCTTGCTAATACTCTGAAAAACATATCCTTGATGTTTTAACCGACCTCACCGGTTATGTTAGATTATTATTAAGAAAAAGCACAAAGTCATCACACAAGGGCTTATTTTTTGCACAAAATAGAACGGCTTTCGTTTTTTGGGATTTAATCAGAAGGCAATTATTTACCGACCGCATATGCAGATTATGCAGCAGGCGGTTTGTATGTACTTTTAAATTATTCAAACAGAGACTACTAAGGAACAAACTTGTGTCGTCTGCACAGATGACCCGCCCTCAAGCCGCCAGTAGCCATAAATCTGTAGCGCAAGCCACATCTCGTTTCCGTTTGGCGGGTGCCGTTTATGCATTTTTGCTAGGCTCCTGGCTCCCTGAATAAGAGTTCGGTTAGAAGAAAGGTATTTTCTAAGCTGAATTAAATAACAAACGGCGGCGTTTCCAGCGGTAAGATTGATGCGTGTCATTTATTGCCCTCATGACTTTCAGCGCAAATGAAAATCAAATGGCTGAACCACGAGATATCACTGACCTTCTAATTCTGTGACAACATTTCTTACTTCTCGTATGCCCTCCTCATGCATGCTTTTGTTAGAAAAGGCGTTTGCTGCTTTGAGATGCGATTCCTTCATCTGTTATCCTGCCTGCTCAGGACAGGGGAAAATCACTTTTTTCCACTTGTGCGTTGCGCTCACGGAACTTGGCGCAGAAGAGAAGCTGTCAATTGAAGTTACCCCTTTCGCCACAGAAGCTACACAATAATAATAATAATAATAAAAAATGTTAACCACATTCTTCGGTTCTTTCAGTTGATAGTCTAAACGCAGCCTGAGAACAAAATCTTACGTGGAGTATGTTGCGAGCCGTAGCTGAACTCCAATGTTCAAGAAGGCACTCAGGCAGATGTGGAGAACAAAATAGAGAACATCCAAGTATCCACATCATAAAACGAAGGCCGAGTGTTTATCGACCGTTGGAAAATCGCTTGCAGAGAACAGGGTTGGCAACGCTGGAGGCTTTCTTGGGAGTAAGCATTGTTTCCTTCTCAAGGTCCCGCATCAAAAAGGAGCATGTGCGCTGGCGAAGGAAGACTCCTGCATCTGCCAGAGTTTTCAATATCGCGAGCCGAGTTATACGGTTGTGAGTTATACGGTTGTGATGTAGAATCAAGTCGTAATGTATCGTAACTGGTCGTGTGGATCCCACACCTTCAACAGCTGTTCAATAACAGTTATTCCATTAACATGCACAATGTGATAAATATTCTAGGCCTACTAAATCGAACTGCGCGAGAATCGAACGCAACACTGTTGTCAAAACTTTTGAAGGTACTACTTTTTCTTTTCATCTCTTATCTTGGTGCCACTAACTCCTTAACAATTCCTAGACTTAGGTGGTAATTAGCGTGACGTTGGAACCATGATTTATTATTTTTTGTCTTGATGTACTTGGGTTCTGGCCCACAAAAACCAGAGTCATCATCCTCAAATGATGTGTGCGTGGGCTCTCACATCAAAACGTGAGACTCGTACACTTCATTCATCTCCGAAAAATCGCTACGTCTTCCAAGCGCAAATGATGTGCGATCCAGTAGCCTCCAATTTGCAATTCCAGCAAACATGTATCAAAAGGGACTGTATTGATGTATGCGAAATGGGACCCAGAAGAGAAATTTGTCAGCAAGATAAATGGTCTATGGCCACGCAGTAAAAGAACAGGCCAGAATATGGCATTCGCTTAAGAACAAAATAAGTATCCCTTGTTCCTGGGTCTTTATACTGCAACGGACTGTATTGCAATTCAGATTCACTGGGGGTTTTGAACCGCCGAGTCGCGTACAACGGCATGAACGCATTTCGATAGTGTGTATCAAAACTACTTTTGAGTTTTGACTTACTTCTAGTGGTAGAAAGGGGAAGTTTGAAAAACATATATCAAACTTGGTTTGATATTGCAACGAAAATAATGTACTGAGAGCAGTTTTTTACATTTCTCTATCTCTCTTTCTCTCTCTATATATATACATATACAGCGGTCTTACAACAAAGCATGGGTATCTCCCTCTCTCTCTCTTTGCTGTATATATATATTAGCAAAGAGAGGAGAGAGTGAGGTCGAACCTTACGGTTGACACGCTTGCCCTTCCAAATTGATATGCAGGCGCCAAAAGGGGAAGGCTAGAGACGGGGTGAAGTGAACCGATATTGAAATGTGAGTCGCTGTTGAGTCGGAATTGTTTCAGAATATGAAAATGAGCCACAGTTCCACAGGTTACGCAATATATATTACTGCAGCTTCAAGAGACACTGCTAACGAAAATGCTGTTGTCAAATGACATTTAAGATTGTGCACACGATATGCTACGCGTCTACGCACACAGCTGTTTATTTCCTAGAATGCCGCAAAGCACTCCACAGATGATTTATATAAGGGTGGGGGTTGCCATATACTCTGTTCATGATGTAGACGGACGAGAATATTTAAAAGCTAACCACAGTATAAACGTTAAACCATTCAGGAGCAGGAAAACTGGTCGGCCCAAGCAGGTAAAGGAACCTTCAATGGCAACATGCCATTACGTCATTGCAGCCATTGTCGTTTTCTTGCCAATAATCTCCCCTGTATGCTCATGGCAGAGAACAGGGAGGGGGGATGTTTATCGAACAAGGCTCAGCCGGACCATGGGTTGGCATTTTATTCTAATTTTATACATATATCTCATTACTGAAAACCCATTCATCAGCAGTCATGAAAAGTGAAGCGAAAGATGGGTCGTTTCGGAGCTCGAAGTGTGCTGATGTTTCCACAACACTCTAAGAGAACACAACATCCTGGGACTGCTGATGAGGTCCATGGCTTTGACGAAATTGAGGAGGGATTACATCCCACACTACTGGCGAGAGGAGTATGTCAGCATGTCTGGGTGTATATACCATCATGGAACGGGTAAAGCCTGTTCCCGCGCAGGATACGCCACACAATGCTTTTCTATATGCCGCTTACCGCAGCCGTGCCGCGTACAATAGAGCGTGAATTCTGTGTTGCATATGTTAGTATGTTTGGTTCTAGTTGATACGGGGATGCTCTTTGCCGTTTCTTAAAAACTGTTTAGTCTCGCGTAATCGTTTCCTGTACTTGTGTATCATACTAGCCACTGGTAGAGCGTCGGATGGGTGCATTCTACTGTAAGCGCTCACAGCCGCTCTGACGTTGTCGTTGGCCACACCCACTGGCCAAATCGTATCTGTGAGTTGCCATTCTAATACGATATTGGGAGTCCAGTTATAATCATTGACGAAACAGTTTAACAATAGCGTTTGTTGCGTTGCCTCACACGAGAAAGAGAGCAATCAGGCAGCTCGGCCGCAGTCGCAATATTCACATATGACTGCTTCCTGTCGAGTACGAATCACGACACGATAACCAATCGCACTGTATCACTGTTAGAAATCATCAAGTGTCACGTCATCAGATAAGCAAGTGCAGGAAGCGGACACACCCCCAACGTTTTAACTTTGTCCAAATAACGTTCTGTACTCCTTCGTTCCTTGCCTTTCGTGACCGTTTGGATCAGCGTTGTGACTTTCTCTCTCTTGCATGAGTGGGCGAAGGAAACGCACGCGTCTTCGTGTCCCAAAGTAGACAAAAAAAAAAGAAAAGAAAAGAAATGGTGCCGTATGCGTTTACCTATACGTGGGAGGTTACCTCACATTGCACGTAAAAGAAAGAAGAAAAAAAAAAAAAACACGTTTTTACGGTAAAAGATTGTGAACATTGGCTGCGCCAATTCCCATTCGGAAAATATGTACCCAGTAAGCACAGCTGTTGTAGAAAGAATTAGGCCCTCTCCGTTAAACTGAACTCAAGCAGCACTGTTCTGTAACTTACAAGCTTTAATCCGTACGTCACATGCCTGTGGCTCCTGTAGGACGAATGATTCTGGCGTTATCAAACAAAAAATGTGCACATCGTCTTCATCGTCCTTCCTTGCACGAAACGGAAACTGTAACACAACTTGCAGGGCGTTGTGTTACAATATTTCTAGGCGTGCTCGAAGATCTTTGCGGGGAAAAAAAGAAATGAGCACAAAATATTCTTGCATTCAAGCAATATAAAAAAAAAAGAAAAGAAGAGCGGAGAGAGAGCTGATGATAATGATTGGTTCTTTACGAAGCAAAAACAACTACAGCTATAGAGCGCAGGAGAGAGGGGGAGGAACACCAGAATACATCGTCTGTTCTAGTGCATGCATTCTTGCAGTCAGCCTTGTTACTGTGCCTCTGTACTAACAGTGCTGTAAACACCGTGAACATCACTACTATACATGACGGCCTGCTAGGGCTGAGTTCAGCGGATCTTGCGGCAAACATGAATGCACGGGACTTCGTGTTGTTCATATAGAACTGCGTACACAAACTATCGCCTTTCATGGGACCGGACGTGATTTCCGCCGATCCCTTCGCTTTTTCTTTCGTTGTGTTGCCACTCAAGCTGACGTAATACATTCACAGTTATGCGCATGCGTGCCTGCTGCTTGAAAGTATGTCAAGACGATCAAGTACAAACATACTGCTCTATAGTGTCTTAATGAATTGCTCTTCATGGCTCCGCTAATGACGAGCACTTCAGGCGAAACGTGGTTCCGACAGCCATTTAGAGCAAGGAAAAGAGCTTTTGATGAAGCTTCTTTGTCTCCTATTAGAGGAGCAAGGAAATGGCATTTGAGATTGCTTGAAGCCGTGTTTAATTCATCAGTCGATAAGGCGCAATCACAGGAAAGATTTAATTCATTGCTCATTCACAGGAAACTGGAGAGTGTCAGGCAACAAAGCTGGGTGTCGTAGTCTTACCACCACGGTGCCGGAACAGATTCGCATTTAGATTAAAGTAAATCGCTTAATTTCCTGAAAAAGCAACTGCGAAGGCAATTCCGTTTTAAACGGACTGACGCTTTCATAAACGTTCATGAGATTCCCACTGTAAGCCTCCTCGCAGTTCGAGGCACAAGAAAACCAATTTAAGCCCAAAGTAGTTGTTGTTTAATAATATGATAGAATAATCAGCGGATTCTTATTTATTGTGTGGGCACGTTAAAGTACTAGTTAAAGTAGTAGTAGTAGGGCGTGATGTTAAAGTAGTAGTTGTTTAGTAATATAATAGAATAATCAGCGGATTCAAATTTGTTGTGTGGGAGCTGTTCTGTATGTGATGCAGGGTACTTCAACAGAAAAATGCAATATGAAAAATGTAAAGTAAGAAGTGAGTTTGCTCCATCATAATTTCTGCTTACTGTAATTTACTGCACTAAAATAATATGTCATGTATTGTCATTAACTGTCTTTGCTGAATGTTTTCTGTTTCAGGTACGCATGAAGCTTCATGTTGCTTAGTGTTTATTCACACGGTATTTCTTCACGGTTTCTTCACCATCGGTATTAATTGGAATGAATGAACAATTCATGCATACTTTTGTGTTCTGTCTCTAGTCTTCAAGGACTCCAATCTTAGTCACTAGTGTCCGTCTCTCTATTCCTCTGCCTAGTGGGAGAGGGACAGGAATGCATTGGGAGGTACGACTCCTCGCAGGTTTCTGCGCGGGAGAGGGAGCACGCTCTGGCAGTTTACCTCCTCGCAAGTCATAAATATTAACATGAACACAATATAACATTATTCCACGATACCTGATTCCACCAAAGATCCCTGCTACTGACCTAAGCAAACTGAAACACCGTGCTTTTGCATCAGTGATAGTTGTGAAGGGGGAGGAGGCACCCTCTGGTTTTTCGTTCCTGCTATAGTTATTTGCTGGAATTGAAGAGAGCTGAAGGAAGCAGGGGATGCTTTCTACGCGATATGTTGTTCTGGAAGCGATTTCGGTTCGACATCGGATTGCAGTGTAAGCACTTCCACGGTTTCTCCTGCCTTATCTAATTCACGGCAAGGGAGCATGGGATGGCTAGCATGTTCCATTTACACGCACCGTACGAATTTTCGATGTTTTTTATTTTCATCTTCTCGTCTTCGTTTTCTTCGACGCATCCTCGGAGACATGTCCTGTGCGTACTTGCTGGAAGCGATGGTGAGCCATTATTCCGCTGGCCGACGAATGTGATGCACTTTTTGAGCCCTATTATTTCCTCTTTCTGAGTGAAAAGTTCAATAATAGCTGGGCCTTTATCGGTTCGTAAAATTTCGAGTGCACAGTGAGAGAGCACGCTTCATGTTTGTGTTAAATTATGCTGAAAAATTCGTATATATCCTGTGAATATAAGCTCAGGTCTCTCTTCAAATCTGCGTACTAATCTTTCTTTCCTGTTAATAACGGGGACTTGCATCCATGTTGTTTCACTTTTACATTACTTCGTCAGTACTCCTCCTTTTTCCTGCCGTCCTGGCCCAAATTGCATCAGGGGAAGAAGATATATATATGTTGGACAACAGTTATATACTGTTGCTTTGTTGACACATTACATGTTTATTAAAAAAAAAATAATAGCCAAAAGATAAACATATGTGTTCCCAGCTCGTCCAGAGAAAACAACACCGGAACGTTGCTTGTGAACGTTGCTCTTTTTAAGCACCTTGTAGCGTGACGTTACTTTTACATCTTTACCTTTTTATGTTTAATGGCCGGAAAGGGAAGTGATAGATGAAGCCGGGCACGTGCCAAGAGGCACGGACGTCCCATTGTCATTATCCTCTACAGGAGCCCCACCCCCGCTGGTTAAGTGGTGTACAGTACTTCACAGTTCGTCTTCATAACGCGACTTGGCGTAGATGTGACGAAGAACGCGACTGGGTGTTCTGTTGTTGGAAGTCTGCTCATGCAGATGCGTCAGGTCAGATAACGGCGTCAGTCTCAAAGGTAGGTTTCAGGTGATTCACAGCCACTGTGTCTTCACGACGATTCATGTTGAGAGTATAAAATTTCCACTTTAGCTCAAAGGGACGGTCTCGTACAGAAAAGTCGATTCCGAAACTTTAGTGAAATAAAAATCGTTAGTACTAATGTAAGACCGCATCTGAAGCCCATCGGCAGGAGCGCAATGGTTTTCGAGAAATTTAACAAAATAGTAGAAAAAGCAGACGACGGATGTCACGTGTTTTTATCGTGTCCCTCCTTTCTTACACAAAAAGAAGTCATGGGTGACGTCAGCAGGAAGGTGCGCAACCTTCTGCACTACGCCGCACAGAAGAAATGTAAACTGAAACAAGTTATTTACTCAGAAAAAAAGAAAGAGACAACCCCAACAAAAGGTCAAGGCTTTTTTTGTTGTTTTTGAGCTTCATTCAGAATGCTGAAAGTTAGAGTGCCTATATATTGATTATATGCAAATGAGCAGCAGATCACAGTTATTGCTTGGTCACTGGCCCTGGGATGTCTACGAAAAGAAAATTTGTTATGACGAGCAGCTTGGCTGTGAATTAATTAACAACATTCCGTGGCACAGACCTAGAGCGGGTTTCACCTTTGTACTCCGATAGACACAATGTACAAGAAATGCAACGACTGTTGTAGATTGTGCACAGCTGCGCATTAGTTGTCTAGAAACACATCCTTCAAGTCCAAGCTATGATTTTCTTTGCAAATTTATGAATAATTAACCCTGTCTTCAAAGTTCTATTTGGGTGATTCTCCATTTCTGTGTGTTTCTTGCGCACTTCGTGTCAATTTAGAGAACATATTCGTCCCATAATCACTGCTAATTAGTAATGAAATACGATACCGCTCGCGGTGACACCAGGTGGGAAAGCTTGTACTGTGTACTCTGAGGCTACTATTGGTTTCAAAACTTGGGTAGCGAGCATGTGCTTCGAGACGTCTTTGCTGTCCATACCGATGCTAAAATTGCCGACGCCCCACTGCGACGCAAAAAGCTGGCTGGAAGACCAACCCCCACTACGTCCAGGGACAACCTGGTTATGATTAACTTGCGTTAAAACTGCGTGTGACCCCTGATGGCAGAGCCACTACCCTCAGCTATCTCGGCGATGAGTGATGGCTTCCTAAGCAGCACAGTCTACTGAAAGCCGGTGTATTAGGGGCGGGCGGAATCAAGAAGGTTGCTTTCGTAGTTCACAGCACGTCAGAGAAGCAGCCACAAATAGATAAGAAACCTTACAAGCACCCCTATTGCACATAACCTTCAGGACATTGTTTTGATTGTGTCAGCTATCACGTGGTCTTTGAACATTATAATCGCATTCAAAGTCCGGTATTGTCTAACTGGAAAAAGAAACTATTCCCATTAAGGTATTCCACACTTTAGAGCTAAAATATATCGGTGGAGGTGGAAGAGGCGAATTTATATATTTTTATATCACAACCATATGCCTCCCAGTCAGAAGTGCATGTCGTAAAACTTGTACATGGATAATATATAAATAGAAAGTGTATCTTGCCAAATAGGTGAAATGAAATGAAATAGGTGTTCCCTTTTGAGTGTGTGGATTACATGGGGAATAGAAATTTTTTTATGTCGGCGCCTGCCAACAGCCAGAAATAGTCTTAAGGGTGATGCGCCCTGCACATAAGTGATGAAACTGTAAACGAATGAATATAAAAACCAATGGCAAGAAGGAAAAAGATAAATAGAGAGTGACAAAAAGTTGTAGAGCGTAACATCAAAGCATTCACATAAGCAAAACATAGATATTGTTCCAAAGTTTTGTGAAACAGACATTTATTAACGATTTCGAACTAGAAAATACAGGGTGCGGCGCATAAGAGTCTGACACATTTCAACTGCTTCGGAAAATGGCAGACAATGCTTAAAATCCCTCAAATTTCGCCAATCGACAGCATTTTGTCCTAAGTTTCATAGCATTTATTCCCCACGGGTTCAAGTTCTCAACGTAAAAATAAAAATTGGAAACTATTTCACCCAATGCATTTCCAATGGCGTATCTCGCACGAAATGATTCAAAAGGCAAGAAAGTACTAAACTTAATAAATGATCAGCTTTCTAGAAGGCCTGGATGAAAACTTGTCATTCATTAAACTTAGTAATTTCTTTCAGGACCATGAAATTCGCATTACTGCGGGCTGCACAGAATAGAAACATATTTAGAACTGTGGTGTGGAACCGACGACCATAGCACGAGTCCTATACGGCATACGATGAGGAAGAAAATTTTGTCTTGATTACTCGGGCAGTGCACTCTGATATGCATGTGGGCCGGGTATAGGTACTCCCGAATACCTCTACTGAATACGGAATAGGCGGTGAAACTGAAACAGCGCTGTAAAGAGACGGCAATTCCACTTCCAACACTTTGCGCACGATGACTACAGCTCCGTTTTTATAAACTACGCGCCACAGCAGAAACAGCTGTATATAATACCTGTTCCCTCCCGTGATTCATCACATGTAGATAACGGTCCCCCAGATATTATCGGACGTGTATACCACATTTAGTTGCCTGTGAAGGCAAGATCACGGAACAGCCGTTTTGCCGTGTAATGTAACGTGTAATGCTCCACAGCCCGCACTGCTGCACAGCTCATGAACATTGCTGAAAGCAGAAACTGAAGCTGAAACTGAAAGCAGGTACCACTCATCTGCTTTCTTGGGACTGCAGACACCGCACGAAACAAACAAACAAAAAAAAAATGACGTTCATCATATAGTCACGCATGTACTCGAAATTGAGTGTCCAGTGGAACAAACAGGCTGAATCCAAACGTGTCTATACAGATAGCAAATACGTGGAATTTGGGTTATCTTTGAATGCGAATACCTTGTCACCGGTGACTGAAATCACTTCACGAAAGTGAAAGAGTACTCCAGTCTTCGTAGTGTAATGTGACATAGCCTCCCGATAACTTTCTCCTGGATATCGTATAACAGACTGATCGCTAACGAGCGCGAGTCCACACTTTCTTGTGATATGTCATCCCGATTTCCGTGAATACTTTCAACATCGATTGATATTCCTAACAACTGTCGAATTTCAAATTCTGTAAAAACTAGTCGGTTGATTAGAGCGGAATTTTCGGTGTTCAGCCCAGAAAGCATCTACAGAAATAAATATCAACTCTATATAGTTCCAGAATTAATCTCGGAAAATATGACTGTACCTTCAAATGGGGACAAACCTCGTTCGTATAGTAGGAAAGATATCAGAAATGGTACCAGGTACTGGGAAGGATGGAAGTGGTCAAATTTAGCCTAATAGATGCTTAATGTTAAGATAATCGACGTAATTATTTTGTAGCGCTCATCCTGGGAACTAATGCTCCAATAAATATCGGAGGTCGTTTATCATGTCCCCTCGGGACTCCAGAATCATTAGCTGGAGCTATGTTGTGTTCCATGCATCAGAACGTTTCCTCTTTCTTTCTTTCTTTCTTTATTTCTTTTTTATCTTGTTTTATTTTTTATTTATTTTTTTTGCGAATATCTGTAAGAAGCCAAATAGTTCAAAATTAAAGTGGACTGCAATTGCATACTATATAACAAGGTTGAACTCAACGAGATGAGAGTGCAATTATCTGCTATACAGTTCAACTGTGTAAGGCATGATTATATCTTTGTAATAAACAAGAAGAATTTTGTTATTGTAAACACATTTTAAATGTAACAAATCTTTGTCTCGTATATCCAATGGCGAACGTTTTATTACCCAGTGTCTCTAGGCTGACTAATAAGAAAAAAAGTTAATTAAATATCAATCAAAGCTTGACTATGACCTATGACCAGCTACTGCTTGTTCACTTGAAAAAAGAAAAAAAAAAGAAAAATTGTCGACGAAATTACAGGTGCTTCTCGCTTCAGCAAGAATTGCCACCAAAGCGCGCTGAAAAGGTAAATGACCGATCTGCACAACAAACCCAAGAGAGAAATCTGCTGCTCTCTCATTTGTCACCACATACAAGAATGTTCATGGTTCCACGTCAACCTACAGCCCGCAATACTTCGTGCGTGCGTAGACATTTGGCAGCGACGTATCACTGCATCGCCATTACCGGGAATATTTTTAGCTTCTTAATAGAACAAAAGAAAGAAACAAAGAAAAGTGAGCAATCTAATAAGAATAGCAATGTAATAAGCAAATAGAGCAAAATGATGTCACGATAGATGATGAGATAGCTGCCTTTCAAAACACCGCAGAGAAGAAGGCAAAAGAAGAAGTATAGTGTCAGTCAACGTTCCATTATGAAATTGATCACTGATAAAAAAAAATCGGTACATACTCAGTGTTCGCTGTTGTGGCAAGCCACTGCTGGTAGTCATCACCTGCTTTTTGGTTGCTTTGAAGCTCGTGTACTTATTTGGGTATGAAACGGACAAGCGCGGTGAATTTAAATACGTGCCTACTTCGAAGTTCTTTTAAGCTCTCGTTAGGGTGCATTTACTTGTGTAATCTCGGCAATAATGTAGTATACAAGTCGAATGTCGCCATACCAGTACTGGACAGCTGTTCCCAGCTACTTGGCTGTTGTCAGCAGTTACCCGAGAGAGCTACCAGAGAACTACACAGTGAGCAGCACACCTGAGCATTGTGCATGGTGACAGCGATATATCAAGAGCCTTTATGATAGAGGAGTTAAGAGTAGAGAGCGGATGTGTATATACACACACACACACACGAAAAAAAAAAGATGCTGAGATGTGCGTGCGTCTATGCAGCAAAAGCTGCTGGAATCTGTATTATCCCTAACTGTAAAGTACTCTTGCTTGGATAGAAAGCCAATGTTTTACAAACCTCATGAAAAATGTAGTCTGAACATGCTACCTGCGCCGCGGACTTGAAGCATGGGTGAGCGTTCTTGACAGCTTATGTTTGCGACTTGCGTCCATGCTCTGCCAAGGACTCGACACCTGGTTCTACAAGCAAATATTAACCCAGTTTTGCGCCTGGTTCGTAAGAAATACCCCACAGCTGCTGGAGAGAGACGTCATCATCAGCTTGCACCACTAGCTCTGGCGTCGACGACGACTCCTCCTGCCACTCCGAAGCTTGAAACCTGAGCCTCGCAACTTACGAGCTTCTAACGAGCAAACTTGAGTAAGACCGTCCTTCTCTGTCACTGCATCCACTTTTGTTAGCCTACTGGTTCTTCCTTGTTCGATGTAATGGATGGATGAGTATAGAGTGAGAAAAAAGAAGAAAAAATAAAAAGAAATGGAGATGTAGGATCGTGAGCTTGCGGCTGACTTCTCTAGCACCGTGGGTCAGTGTTACCGTTATTTCTACTGACTGCTTATTATCATATTTATGGTCACTGCACTGTTAATACACAATTCAGGGCACCTGTGCCCTTAAGGAACCTCGGCAAGGCCGAAAGCACTGGATGTCGTTGCCTGCTCGACCATTGGCCTCGAACTTACGAAAAATTGCGAGGACGAGTGTCCAGTCCGTCCAAGGCATTTTTCAATGTCTCAAAGTTCGATATACTGATCTTGTACGATGTACTTACGCTTTTTCTCCTTATGCATCCCCGATTACTTCGTGCCACAAGTCTGCGTGGCTTATTGGCGTCTTTTGATATTGTTAGCTATCTTTTTCGGTATCCTTCATGCTCGACTTCGAGTTGTTCGTCTACCTGCAATACAACGTTGAAAATTGTTTCTAGCGCCTATGTGTACCACACGGCAACCTGCTGGAGTCTTACACGTTCCACGGCTGATATCAATTCATTTTGCAATTCTACCGTCCCTGACCGTAGCAGAAATACCGCGGTGCTGCAGCCAGCCGTCCCGATAATACTTGTTGGCAAGCGCTGAGTGCCGACTGCAGTTGGTCAGGATTCTTCGGGTCCAAGATGAGTTCTGACAGTCGTACTGAGCATCAGGCTGCAGAACATGTTGCGATTATTAATAGAGCCAATTGTTTCGTCGGTAGGGTTCAGGGTGCCCTAATAGCAGTGTTGCGCATCTGAACGTTTTTGGTGAGGGCTGTGCGATCTAAATTCAATTCTCGCACTTATACTCCTCTTCGAAATTGGCTTCTGCCAGGATGAATTCCGCCCGGCTATCAATTTGTTGAACGAGGACCTTTGTGGAGGTTCCAGTCAATCTTGAAAGTCGATCTCATTTAGTTGTGCATTGGGTGGATCATTGCCTGTCTTGTATATCAAGGAGCAAACGCCGCTTTATGCAGCGATAAGAAATTAATCCCATCTGAACACGCGCGAAACAACGAGTGCAACGATAAACGTGCGAACGTACCCAAGAAGCACAATGTACTGAACTTCGGATGCATTAGGGGTGGTCGAAATCGTCAAGGTTGGTTTTGTAGTTTGTAGCACATCAGAGAAGCAGTCACTCCATCGCGCCTTACTTTCAGTACATTGTGCTGCCTGCATGGGTACATGAGGCGAAGTTTTTCAAAAGACAGGGACAAGGAAAATGAGGTCTCTAAGACTCGAAGGTGATGTTGGCACGTAGATCAGGGAAGGAAGTGTGGTGTCGCGACGAGAAGCCACGAATTATACAAAACCCTAACTTAACAAATCCAGCCATTGAGATAAACCCTGTAAGAACTCACTATAGTATTAAAACAAATCATCACGAGGTATCCATTGACGTTACCATATAATACAACAACAACAACACAGTTCTATTATTACTATTATTATGTGATGGTAAGGTTTTCTACTCTAGAGGATGCCACCCCATCACCGTGGGGTTAGAAAGAGTGATGGCGATGACGAGTGCAGCGGGGTGTAGAGATGATTGTTAAGGTATGACGGCAACGGTGGAGGGGACCGGGTCACAGTACGTATGCCGCACCGGTTGCTTCGAAAAAGCGGACAATATATCTAGGAGGTACTCGGAAGTGAGCTGCTGTACCCCAGGGGTTGAAGAGACAAGCAATATTAAAAGGGCGGCTGTCGAGGATGGCAAGTAGTGACTGTAGTGACCATCTTTCTTTGCGGTATTCTACAGTTTAGCACAATGGCGTTCAATATTCGCGACCACACCACACTCCACTGAAGCCCCTTGCAGGGACTTCAAGGCTCGTAGGAGGTTGGTCACAATCGTGGTCAGTGAACATAGGATTCCTTCCCGTATTATGCGCTCTAGAGCTTCCTTCGAATCAGTGGAAATCACTCACTGCTGTGGCTTACAACCAATTGCATAATCAAGGAATAGTAGAATGGTGCTAGATGTATTTAATTTTTTTTTAATTCAAATGGTGGATTTTGAAGTGTGCATTCAGTTTGTTTTTATAGTGGATATATAATTTTTATAGTTTATGTAATGTTTTGCTTTTTTATATCGGAATCATAATTTACACGATTTGTTTGTCAATGCTTTATTTTTTAAATATTGATTTCAGCATCTTCTTAGTAAACGGTGGGTTAACGCCATACGAACTGTGTGTATTACGTTGGCAGTAAATTAAATGCTGTTACTGAAACATCACGTTCCTGTCCTGATGTGTCATTACACACTCTTTTTTTTTTTCATTTCTTCCGCATTAGGGAGCTTCAAATACCCGGTTTTCGCTTTCAAAAAGCCGTAAACCTGCTTTGGCCCCAAAAAAGCTATACCCGAATACGTGATCACATATTCGCGCTAAATGCAAAACGCGAAGCGGCGCGACCAATTTGTCTCGTCTGCCATGTTTGCAACAAATTTCGTGGACTCTCCTTCCCTGGAAAGGTGACAAATTCCGTCCCAACAGAGCAGCCATGTTTCATTCGTCGACGAAGAAACACCGCATCAATGCCTCCCACACGGATGAAATATAAGCAAGCGCAGGGCTGGAAGAGGGAAGAGGAGAAGACGCGCCACGATGATGAATTCGTCGGAGCCCCTTTTGTTTCTCAGGGTCGGCGCCGACCCGGTTCGTCACTGCCTCGGGCCATAGCCATTGATCGACGCGATTCTCCAGCAAGATATGTACTGCTTCAAGGGAGAACCATACAGCGTCCGTTGGCGCTCTTTCTTATTACAGAAGAGGTCGTCTAATCACACTTCGTGCTCGACATAGGGGAAGACCAGTGGTCCCTGAAAGGATGGTCGGCTGGAGAGAACAACAGGCTGCAAGGGATAAGTAATGAATTAAGTTATCGATGCGATCCTGTCTGTGATAAAGAGAGAAAAAACAGGAGAAGAAGAACCTTTTGTGGTTGGTTCTACGACAGGAGGCGGCCTGTGCTGCTTAAACGCAGTGAGCAAGAAAGATATAATAGATCGATGAATGAATCATGTTCTATTAACGAGATGTCTCCTGCCGTCGAGAGTCAAGAGGGGTTAGTGTATGTCGACCGTACTTGGAAGGGTCGGCATTACTATTAAAATGACAGAAAAAATTTACAATTATTCGGGGGATAGCCCAAAGACCACCTGCGTTGCATAGCAATCGATCACGCGTGTATTGGAGGAGATTGTCATGAATAAAGGAAAATATTAGAAACCAAGGAATTTAATAGGATATTTATTCAGATTATGGATTAACGGCTTTGCACTTCGCGCTCCTGTCGGTAAATAACCATGCACTGCAGTGGGAAAAGCAGACAGGTAAAGGGAGTAGACGACATGACAGTACACCCAACAGACGTTTCGCAGTGCTGCAGACTGGTGAAATCCTGGATCCTTATAGCACAGTCTCTCTATTGCAGGCTGCTACTTTCAAACAGCCGCTTGAATGTTTCGAATCCAGCAAATAATAATAATAATGTCGTATATGTTACACGCGCGATCTGTCTGCCTATGTGGGCGTCACATTGGCCAATCCAGCAACTTCTTACGTAAGTTTTACACTAGCATTAAGGTGTTTACCGTATGAAACACTTATGTGTTAATCTGTGCAGCGAGAGCGGTCAGTGGAGAGTTACCTGAAAGGCATCTGAGTGCCCTTCAAGTTTGAGTTATTCCTCTTTTTTTTTTTTTTGCTCTTGTTATTTTATTTTTAAACGATAATAATGTTAATATAAAATACTGCTTTTTTACAATTCATATTGATTTCCCCCTCATTTTTTTTTCCTCGTCCGTTAGTCGTTTACGCGCTTGGTGGGAACTTGACAGCGAAATAAACTAGAACGAAACTGAAGATTCGCCTGCCAGAACAGCTGCCAATCCACCTGTAGGAGCGACGAGCCTTTCGACGCACAACTCTCTATTACCCTTCCTTTCTTCGCTTTTCGTATTAGAGAAGTAACAGAAAAAACTTTGAGCGCAGTACGCTCTGGCAGCAACACACGAATGCACTCAGCCCAGGGCAGCCACGAAGCAGAGGAAATAGTTTGTTCCGGGTCCCGCTGTGCAGCCAGCCAAATCATTCTTCAGGAAGAGCACGAGAAGGAGCCGGGAGCCGACAGAGAAGAAAAAGGAGACAGAATAAAGTGACATACACGCACACACACACACACACCTACACGCAAAAGCCGCCTGCTTTCGACGTTGCTCCCACGTCGGGAAACATGTTAGTCACTGCATCAATGTCTATTTGGGATGCACAGCCTTTTAGCATAGTCATGTCGTTTGTAACGGCCTTTCTTTCTCCTTCAATCTGGCACTTCTTTTCTTTACCCTGCTTTGATAATAATGGAGTTTTGCATCGCGACAGACAACTCGGATCATGAAGGGTGTCGCGAAGGTACCTGGATTGGCCTCCTAATGGGTGTCAAATTCCCACAGACGACGCATCGTGTTTGACGTTCATCAGGGGCGTAACGATCATTCCGACATGCTTTCAGCGTCCTTGGGAGAGCACGAATCCTTGGTATATGTGAAGAGAAAGAAGCGCCTGGCGCAATGAGTTAGATGGCAAGCATGTTTCGATAGATGGAATCACTAAATACACTACGTTACAAAGTATAGCTGGCCTCAATTTATATTCGCGTGCGGCGCGCACAAAAGGCGAAGGATCAATATGCTCAAGCCCACTCGCGTATTTCGTCCTAACGGCGTTGAGAGAACCAAAGTGGTTGTATAAGTCGGTATTCGATACTCGGTACTAGATTTTTAGTTCTTTTAGCTTATGTAGTGACTTGATGATAAAAAGATTCATGCGGGAGAAGTATTCCTGAGTACAAAAATGCCCCTCTCTGTGGTCACAGTCATCCCTTATCCATCAGTGACTGAGCGACACCAATGTCACGTCATGAAATGTATATTGCTGGATAAAGAACTCTTCACAAGCTTATGTCTAACGACATATGGACTGTTGTACGAGCCGCTTTGCCGTTAGAAGAAATCTAGTTGTACAAGCGGAAAAGCTCAGAATTTGTGTAGCATCACATTTCATCGTAACTGGAATTTCCTCGGTACGGGAAAATACTTGCTGTTTTGTCGTCTACCCACTTTCCTATTTGTCTTTTCCCGACTTCCTCTCTCTCTTTCTTCCATGAGTACACGTAACATGCTTTAGGTACTCATACATGCTTTGAATCTTTGAAACCTTTCGTGGCATAGGAAGAAGAGGCACTATATTATACTGTTATATTTTATTGTTTAAAATAGCATATCAAACAGCATATAACAGCATAATATATATATATTATGCTGTTATATGCGGCCTTCTATATACGCGTATATATATATTGTGAAGACGGCGGTGATTGTTAATTATCCGAGCGTCAATCTCGGAATGAGAGCACGGGGCTCCCGTGCAGTGATGTCGGTGATGATGTACAGTGACGATGATGAGTTTCTGTCTCACAACTTTCCCCCGGTGTGAAAAAGAGCCCACCCGGTGACCTACAGGGCAGAGGGAGAGACGTATGGTTTGAGCCGTGAGATGTGGACAGTTTCCATGTTTCGACGACGGCGATCGGTGGGGCGATAAACGGGCTCGACGACGTAATTCACGTCTGAGGTCTGCCGAATGACACGATAAGGGCCGAGGTAACGGCAGATAAGTTTGTCTGCGAGACCGGGTTTGCGGAGGGGAACCCAGAGCCATACTTGATCGTCCACGTTGAACTGGACATCTTGGTGACGGGCGTCGTAATGGCGTTTGGCTTGAGCTTGTTGATCGAAGGTGCGTTGACGAGCCAGTTGCCGGCATTCTTCAGTGCGAGAAGTAGCGATTCCCAACGTGGGGTTGCGGTCGCTATCGGGAGTGTAGGGGAACAGAGTGTCGAAAAGGGCTGAATCCGGTGGTAGATTGCACCGCAGAGTTGTAAGCGAACACAATGTATGGCAGTACGGAGTCCCAGTTGTCGTGGTGCGCGGACAC